>CM037867.1:0-258549 GCA_021292105.1 Anadara kagoshimensis | reverse complement strand
TATCACATATATAGATGTACACATCAGGATACATACCCCTCCCATATCACACAAATATACATTACACATTAGGATACATACCCCTCCCATATCACACAAATATACATGTACACATCAGGATTACATACCCCTCCCATATCACACATATATACATGTACACATCAGGATACATACCCCTCCCATATCCACATATATACATGTACACATCAGGATACATACCCCTCCCATATCACACATATATACATGTACACATTAGGATACATACCCCTCCCCTATCAACCACATATATACATGTACACATCAGGATACATACCCCTCCCATATCACACATATAATGTACACATCAGGATACATACCCTCCCATATCACACATTATATACATGTACACATTAGGATACATACCCCTCCCATATCACATATATACATGTACACATCAGGATACATACCCCTCCCATATCACACAAATATACATGTACACTAGGATACTACCCCTCCCATATCACATATATACATGTACACATCAGGATACATACCCCTCCCATATCACACAAATATACATGTACACATTAGGATACATACCCTCCCATATCACACATATATACATGTACACATCAGGATACATATCCTCCCATATCACACATATATACATGTACACATTAGGATACATACCCCTCCCATATCACACATATATACATGTACACATTAGGATACATACCCCTCCCATATCACACATATACATGTACACATTAGGATACATACCCTCCCATATCACACAAAATACATGTACACATCAGGATACATACCCTCCCATATCACACATATATACATGTACACATCAGGATACATACCCTCCCATATCACACATATATACATGTACAATTAGGATACATACCCCTCCCATATCACACATATACATGTACACATCAGGATACATACCCCTCCCATATCACACATATATACATGTACACATTAGGATACATACCCCTCCCATATCACATATATACATGTCACATCAGGATACATACCCCTCCCATATCACACATATATACATGTACACATTAGGATACATACCCTCCCTATCACACATATATACATGTACAATCAGGATACATACCCCTCCCATATCACACATATACATGTACACATCAGGATACATACCCCTCTCATATCAACATATATACATGTACACATTAGGATACATACCCTCCATATCACATATATACATGTACACATCAGTATACATACCCCTCCCATATCACACAAATATACATGTAACATTAGGATACATACCCTCCCATATCACATATATACATGTACACATCAGGATACATACCCCTCCCATACACACAAATATACATGTAACATTAGGATACATACCCTCCATTACACACAAATATACATGTACACAACAGGATACATACCCCTCCCATATCACACATATATACATGTACACATCAGGATACATACCCCTCCCATATCACACATATATACATGTACACATTAGGATACATACCCCTCCCATATCACACATATATACATGTACACATTAGGATACATACCCCTCCCATATCACACATATATACATGTACACATTAGGATACATACCCCTCCCATATCACACATATATACATGTACACATCAGGATACATACCCCTCCCATATCACACATATACATGTACACATCAGGATACATACCCCTCCCATATCACACATATATACATGTACACATTAGGATACATACCCCTCCCATATCACATATACATGACACATCAGTATACATACCCCTCCCATATCACACAAAATATACATGTACACATTAGGATACATACCCCTCCCATATCACATATATACATGTACACATCAGGATACATACCCCTCCCATATCACAAAATATACATGTACACATTAGGATACATACCCCTCCCATATCACACAAATATACATGTACACAACAGGATACATACCCCTCCCATATCACACATATATACATGTACACATCAGGATACATACCCCTCCCATATCACACATATATACATGTACACATTAGGATAATACCCCTCCCATATCACACATATATACATGTACACATTAGGATACATACCCCTCCCATATCACACATATATACATGTACACATTAGGATACATACCCCTCCCATATCACACAATATACATGTACACATTAGGATACATACCCCTCCCATATCACACAATATACATGTACACAACAGGATACATACCCCTCCCATATCACACATAATACATGTACACATCAGGATACATACCCCTCCCATATCACACATATATACATGTACACATCAGGATACATACCCCTCCCATATCACACATATATACATGTACACATTAGGATACATACCCTCCCATATCACACATATACATGTACACATCAGGATACATACCCCTCCCATATCACACATATATACATGTACACATCAGGATACATACCCCTCCCATATCACACATATATACATGTACACATCAGGATACATACCCCTCCATATCACACATATATACATGTACACATCAGGATACATACCCCTCCCATATCACACAAATATACATGTACACATCAGGATACATACCCCTCCCATATCACACATATATACATGTACACATCAGGATACATACCCCTCCCATATACACAAATATACATGTACACATTAGGATACATACCCCTCCCATATCACACATATACATGTACACATCAGGATACATACCCCTCCCATATCACACATATATACATGTACACATCAGGATACATACCCCTCCCATATCACACAAATATACATGTACACATCAGGATACATACCCCTCCCATATCACACATATATACATGTACACATCAGGATACATACCCCTCCCATATCACACATATATACATGTACACATCAGGATACATACCCCTCCCATATCACACATATACATGTACACATCAGGATACATACCCCTCCCATATCACACATATATACATGTACACATTAGGATACATACCCCTCCCATATCACATATATACATGTACACATCAGGATACATACCCCTCCCATATCACACAAATATACATGTACACATTAGGATACATACCCCTCCCATATCACACAAATATACATGTACACATCAGGATACATACCCCTCCCATATCACACATATATACATGTACAATCAGGATACATACCCCTCCCATATCACACATATATACATGTACACATCAGGATACATACCCCTCCCATATCACACATATATACATGTACACATCAGGATACATACCCCTCCCATATCACACATATATACATGTACACATCAGGATACCTACCCCCTTCCATATCACACAAATATACATGTACACATCAGGATACATACCCCTCCCATATCACATATATACATGTACACATCAGGATACATACCACTCCCATATCACACAAATATACATGTACACATTAGGATACATACCCCTCCCATATCACATATATACATGTACACATCAGGATACATACCCCTCCCATATCACACATATATACATGTACACATTAGGATACATACCCCTCCCATATCACATATATACATGTACACATCAGGATACATACCCCTCCCATATCACACAAATATACATGTACACATTAGGATACATACCCCTCCCATATCACACATATATACATGTACACATCAGGATACATACCCCTCCCATATCACACATATATACATGTACACATCAGGATACATACCCCTCCCATATCACACATATATACATGTACACATTAGGATACATACCCCTCCCATATCACACATATACATGTACACATCAGGATACATACCCCTCCCATATCATACATATATACATGTACACATCAGGATACATACCCCTCCCATATCACACATATATACATGTACACATCAGGATACATACCCCTCCCATATCACACATATACATGTACACATTAGGATACATACCCCTCCCATATCACACAAATATACATGTACACATTAGGATACATACCCCTCCCATATCACACATATACATGTACACATCAGGATACATACCCCTCCCATATCACACATATATACATGTACACATCAGGATACATACCCCTCCCATATCACACATATATACATGTACACATCAGGATACATACCCCTCCCATATCACACATATACATGTACACATCAGGATACATACCCCTCCCATATCACACATATAGATGTACACATCAGAATACATACCCCTCCCATATCACACATATATACATGTACACATCAGGATACATACCCCTCCCATATCACACAAATATACATGTACACATTAGGATACATACCCCTCCCATATCACACATATATACATGTACACATTAGGATACATACCCCTCCCATATCACACACATATACATGTACACATCAGGATACATACCCCTCCCATATCACACAAATATACATGTACACATTAGGATACATACCCCTCCCATATCACACATATATACATGTACACATTAGGATACATACCCCTCCCATATCACACATATATACATGTACACATTAGGATACATACCCCTCCCATATCACACATATATACATGTACACATTAGGATACATACCCCTCCCATATCACATATATACATGTACAGATCAGGATACATACCCCTCCCATATCACACAAATATACATGTACACATTAGGATACATACCCCTCCCATATCACACAAATATACATGTACACATCAGGATACATACCCCTCCCATATCACACATATATACATGTACACATTAGGATACATACCCCTCCCATATCACATATATACATGTACACATCAGGATACATACCCGTCCCATATCACACAAATATACATGTACACATTAGGATACATACCCCTCCCATATCACATATATACATGTACACATCAGGATACATACCCCTCCCATATCACACAAATATACATGTACACATTAGGATACATACCCCTCCCATATCACACATATATACATGTACACATCAGGATACATACCCCTCCCATATCACACATATATACATGTACACATTAGGATACATACCCCTCCCATATCACACATATATACATGTACACATTAGGATACATACCCCTCCGATATCACACATATATACATGTACACATTAGGATACATACCCCTCCCATATCACACAAATATACATGTACACATCAGGATACATACCCCTCCCATATCACACATATATACATGTACACATCAGGATACATACCCCTCCCATATCACACATATATACATGTACACATCAGGGATATCCCATATCCCTCCCATATCACACATATAACATGTACACATTAGGATACATACCCCTCCCATATCACACATATACATGTACACATCAGGATACATACCCCTCCCATATCACACATATATACATGTACACATCAGGATACATACCCCTCCCATATCACACATATATACATGTACACATCAGGATACATACCCCTCCCATATCACACATATATACATGTACACATCAGGATACATACCCCTCCCATATCACACATATATACATGTACACATCAGGATACATACCCCTCCCATATCACACATATATACATGTACACATTAGGATACATACCCCTCCCATATCACACATATATACATGTACACATTAGGATACATACCCCTCCCATATCACATCCCATATCACATATATACATGTACACATCAGGATACATACCCCTCCCATATCACACAAATATACATGTACACATTAGGATACATACCCCTCCCATATCACACAAATATACATGTACACATCAGGATACATACCCCTCCCATATCACACATATATACATGTACACATTAGGATACATACCCCTCCCATATCACACATATATACATGTACACATTAGGATACATACCCCTCCCATATCACATATATAGATGTACACATCAGGATACATACCCCTCCCATATCACACAAATACATGTACACATTAGGATACATACCCCTCCCATATCACACAAATATACATGTACACATCAGGATACATACCCCTCCCATATCACACATATATACATGTACACATCAGGATACATACCCTCCCATATCACATATATACATGTACACATCAGGATACATACCCCTCCCATATCACACATATATACATGTACACATTAGGATACATACCCCTCCCATATCACACATATATACATGTACACATCAGGATACATACCCCTCCCATATCACACATATACATACACATCAGGATACATACCCCTCCCATATCACACATATATACATGTACATTAGGATACATACCCCTCCCATATCACATATATACATGTACACATCAGGATACATACCCCTCCCATATCACACAAATATACATGTACACATTAGGATACATACCCCTCCCATATCACATATATACATGTACACATCAGGATACATACCCCTCCCATATCACACAAATATACATGTACACATTAGGATACATACCCCTCCCATATCACACATATATACATGTACACATCAGGATACATATCCCTCCCATATCACACATATATACATGTACACATTAGGATACATACCCCTCCCATATCACACATATATACATGTACACATTAGGATACATACCCCTCCCATATCACACATATATACATGTACACATTAGGATACATACCCCTCCCATATCACACAAATATACATGTACACATCAGGATACATACCCCTCCCATATCACACATATATACATGTACACATCAGGATACATACCCCTCCCATATCACACATATATACATGTACACATCAGGATACATACCCCTCCCATATCACACATATATACATGTACACATTAGGATACATACCCCTCCCATATCACACATATACATGTACACATTAGGATACATACCCCTCCCATATCACACATATACATGTACACATCAGGATACATACCCCTCCCATATCACACATATATACATGTACACATCAGGATACATACCCCTCCCATATCACACATATATACATGTACACATCAGGATACATACCCCTCATATATCACACATATACATGTACACATTAGGATACATACCCCTCCCATATCACACATATATACATGTACACATCAGGATACATACCCCTCCCATATCACACATATATACATGTACACATTAGGATACATACCCCTCCCATATCATACATATATACATGTACACATCAGGATACATACCCCTCCCATTGTTATGCCGTCTATTAAAGCTATATATGGAATACTGTATGTACCTAAAATTAAATGAACTCAAAATGTCATACAATATTCATAAATCTGGTGTTTATTCTAGGAGGGGCCATGGGACCACTGACCCCTTATTTTACCAAATGACCCCCCCCCCCGTTATGGCCTTAATATGCCAAATTTAACTTTATATGAATGCAGAAATATTGATGCAATGATGTTTTCAACAAATTGTTTTGGAATTTTTAATTTTGAAAACTCCTTCTCTGAAGAATCCTAGGTTGGTCAATCTAGAAAGGGACCTTTTTCCACTGGGCATAAAAAACATATCTGGTAATCCTTGCCCACAAAAATACTGTCTGTGGACAGACCTTGGTCCTCGTTTTCAATTCCGTTTTTATACTTTTATTAATTCCCCCCCCTTATTTTAATACTTGTACTTGGCAGATATACATGTAGGTTTGTAACAAGAAATATATCATGTATATAGGACATGATTATACTAAATTTAGATTTTTGTGAAAAAAAAATACAAAAAATACTCACCAATTTTATTATTTAAAATGTATTCTTCTTTAAAGAAATTTTGTGATAATGGATCTCCAACTTTTGCAGCTTCTGTTACAGCTAAAATATTTATTAATTAAGATCATAAAAAATTTAAAACTTTTAAGGGCAAAATTACACCAACAAAAGGGACTTATGCCCTTCCCATTGTCTGCCTGTCGTATTATGTATTGGCGGTGGTGGATTTTAAATGCATTTATACATTTTATATGTGTAAGTATGAGAAATTTGAGCTAATACACATACTTACATTTATTATATACAATTCAAATAGAGTTAAATGCTATCGGAGGAATTCAATGAAAAATGTTTGGAATGAAGAAAAATTCAGTTTATCATCAGAAACAGATGTAGTTAACGAAAAAATAACCATAGCAACAACACTAGAAGGATAATTAATACAATCGTCATTTAATTGATACATTGAACAAACTGACAGAATATGTAGTAAATGCTAAAGACACTAAACATTTGAATACAGACTAAATAAGCTATGGTATAACCAGGAAATACAGTCCAACCTGCTTTAAAGGCCACCTCTATATAAGGGCCACCTGCTTATAAAGGCCAGTAGAATTATATCCCGATTGTTCTTTATTCATAATAATTAAGCCTGTATACAAAGGTCACCTGTCCATAAAGGCCACTTTTACTGGTTCCCTTGGGTGGTCTTTATAGACACAGTCCAGGGACTTACAAAATATTGTAATATTACAGTTATCTGTAATATAACAAAGTAATAAGAGTTATCTCTCTTTACTTTGTCATGTTTGTATTACAAAAAACTGTAATTTAACAATTTTCTATATTGGTTATCTCCCTTTCAAATACAAAAACCTATAATTAAATACATTTGTAACAATTCTCTGTAGTGGTTATTTCCCTTTAATTTTTTTTAAATTAACATGAACTAATCAATTATAAGTTGAAAAAAGGTTATTTTAAAAAAATAAAAAAGATTTCTAAGATATATTGTAATATATAAAATTTCTACAGTAGAATATTTGTATATTCAGCAATTAAAACATCAAATATAACACAGTACCATATGAATAATGCCATTTATATTACAGAATTTTTTTTATTGTTTAATTGACAAATATGGGTCATGAGTATATAAAACGAAATCTACATTTTAATTTCAAAAGTCTATGCAGCAGAATATACCATGCAGTCATTCCAAAATAATATCGTAACATTTAAAGTTGACAATGGTTTTTCTTGTCCGTGGAGACAGATTCTGGAAGGAAAATGTGACATTTGAGCATGATGCAATAGCAATATGTAAACTTTCAGAGCTGATATTATAGTTTTTAAATGGAACCATTTTACAAATTCTATCAGATTTATTTCTTAACATCAGATAGGGTCTTGAACCAAGTAGATTTTCTAAAAGTGATCATTCATAATTTTGAACCGGTTATTTTACATGTGTCGGAAAAAATTCCTACCTGTAACAGATATTTCATTACGTAAGGAATTCATAACTAAAAGCAATAAAGATATGAAACTTATTTCAGATTACACTGATGGCCTAAGAGTACAGGGGGAAACTTATATTAGATAGGAATTTTTAAATCATGTCTTTAAATCCATATTGAGATAGAATTTTTTCAATGTCTCATATAAGGAACTAACCTCCGTTACACCATTTTCTGAAAAAACTACGTTGATATGATAAAATTGTATTTGATTTTAGAAAAACAGTGGCATATGTCTTCTTAGTATTAAAATGACGTAAAATTCTGTTCGGATTTATTCAGTGTTAATAGCGCACAGTTGTTAATTTCTAACCTTCATAACGCCTAACCTCCTAACATGGGTCAAGTTCCACGATTTCAGATTGCATATAAACATTTATCCAGGATATATTATCACTCGACCGGACAAGTTCTTACAAACATTTGCCTTTTCTGTAATTAATGCTAAAAACCAGCAAAATAATAGTCACTTAGAACAGTTTTATATGACTTTATTATTGAAACTAAGAAATTATCATAATTTTTTTATTTCGAATTTGGTGTGTGTAATAATTCATTTTTTAGCTCACCTGACCGAAGGTCATGTGAGCTTATGGCATAGCGCAGCGTGTGTTTGTGTGTGTGTGCTGTGTGCGTCGTTAACACCTATTTTCGACTTCTCCTCTGAAACTACTGGACAGTTATTAATGAAACTTTGTCAGAAGTATATATGGGCCGGTGCAATTCAGATTTGTTCGTGGCGTTGCCATGGCTACCATAACTAGGTCAAGGTGACCTAGGGGTGCAAAAATCTTAAAAAATCTTCTTCTCCGAAAGTACTGATTGGAGAAAAAATCTGATGTGATATTTGGCTTCTCTAGGATCTTAAGCCTATAGTTTGTTCATTTTATGAAATTCAGATAAAAAATAGGTTACGCGATTTTGCGTTTAATTTTGAAAAAATCGTAAAATAGCTTCAAATTGTTATAACTTGACTATTTGACCAGATAATGACATGGGGTTTTCAGTTTTGACATCTTCTTGTTAGTATCTTCAAAATGAGGTCAAGGTCAATTGTGAAGGTCGTGACCTAATTTTTTTTACCTCTGATTATAATTATTATCTCGAAAACTATAAACTTTTTGTATAGGCATGTATATTAGAATGTTGTAGGTATTGATACAACGATCATTTTGATGTATAGAAAAAGGTCATGGGTTTAAAGGTCAAGGTCACAGATGCAAAACAATACCGAAATGGTTAATTATCTCGAAAACTATAAACATTTTGTATAGGCATGTAAATTAAAATGTTGTAGGTATTGATACAACGATCATTTTGATGTATAGAAAAAGGTCATGGGTTCAAAGGTCAAGGTCACAGATGCGAAACAATACCAAAATGGTTTATTATCTCAAAAACTATAAACATTTTGTATAGGCATGTATATTAGAATGTTGTAGGTATTGATACAACGATCATTTTGATGTATAGAAAAAGGTCATGGGTTCAAAGGTCAAGGTCACAGACGTAAAACAATACCGAAAGGGTTAATTATCTCGAAAACTATAAACTTTTTGTATAGGCTTGTATATTAGAATGTTGTAGGTATTGCTACAACAATCATTTTGATGTATAGAAAAAGGTCATGGGTTCAAAGGTCAAGGTCACAGATGTGAAACAATACCGAAATGGTTAATTATCTCGAAAACTATAAACATTTTGTATAGGCATGTATATTAGAATGTTGTAGGTATTGATACAACAATCATTTTGATGTATAGAAAAAGGTCATGGGTTCAAAGGTCAAGGTCACAGATATGAAACAATACTGAAATGGTTAATTATCTCGAAAACTATAAACTTTTTGTATAGGCATGTATATTAGAATGTTGTAGGTATTGATACAACAATCATTTTGATGTATAGAAAAAGGTCATGGGTTCAAAGGTCAAGGTCACAGATGCGAAACAATACCGAAATGGTTAATTTTCTCGAAAACTATAAACATTTTGTATAGGCATGTATATTAGAATGTTGTAAGTATTGATAGAACGATCATTTTGATGTATAGAAAAAAGGTCATGGATTCAAAGGTCAAGGTCACAGATGCGAAACAATACAGAAATGGTTAATTATCTCAAAAACTATAAACTTTTTGTATAGGCTTGTATATTAGAATGTTGTAGGTATTGATACAACGATCATTTTGATATAAAGAAAAAGGTCATGGGTTCAAAGGTCAAGTCACAGATGTGAAACAATACTGAAATGGTTAATTATCTTGAAAACTATAAACTTTTTGTATAGGCATGTATACTAGAATGTTGTAGGTATTGATACAACGGTTATCATGATGTAAAGAAAAAGTCATTGGGGTTTAGTATTTATGTTTTCTTTAAATCTATCAGCTAGCCATTAATTATCAGGTGAGCGTATCAGGCCCATGGGCCTCTTGTTAATTCTGTACATATACATCTTTGTTTTTAAGAGACATAAAAGAGTTTGATTTCAAAATTTCATTTTTGACCTTTTAAAGGAATATAAGCAATACGATTATTTTTGGAATGACTGCATGAGGTTGGAGTAAGCCATTCTGTCATATGGGCATGAGGGCAAATTAATATATTACTGGATACATGAAAATGAAATATAGGCTCGTCTTGGTCATTTCAATTATAATTTTTTTTCAGAGTAACAAATCTTTCAACTGACTTTAATACCCATGAAAAAAATGTTATGTTTTATTTAATATATGGAAACAAAGTCAGAATACAGTCACATGTTGACTGACGAAAGAAGTGGAAAATGGTTTTAAGATATACAATGGCGTCATTTGTAGCAAAATGACACAATAGAAAAAACATTCATTACCATGTAATAAATCACAGTATAGATTTTATTTACATTCACATGTGACTAGACAAATTTGAATCTTACATTACAGAAATATAATAGAAATATGTAATATTGATGCATCCGCTAATTCTGATGATACAATGCTACATATTGAAATGGCCATAGTTGATTGAATCTTATATTACAGAAATATGTAATATTGATGAATCAACCAATTCTGATCATACAATGCTACATATTGAAATGGCCATAGTTGATTGAATCTTATATTACAGAAATATGTAATATTGAAGAATCAACCAATTCTGATCACACAATGCTACATATTGAAATGGTCATATTTGATTCAATCTTATATTACAGGAATATGTAAGATTGATGAATCAACCAATTCTGATCATACAATGCTACATATTGAAATGGTCATATTTGATTGAATCTTATATTACAGGAATATGTAAGATTGATGAATCAACCAATTCTGATCATACAATGCTACATATTGAAATGGCCATAGTTGATTGAATCTTATATTACAGAAATATGTAATATTGATGAATCAACCAATTCTGATCATACAAGGCTACATATTGAAATGGCCATAGTTAATTGAATATTATATTACAGAAATATGTAATATTGATGAATCAACCAATTCTGATCACACAATGCTACATATTGAAATGGTCATGTTTGATTGAATCTTATATTACAGGAATATGTAATATTGATGAATCAACCAATTCTGATCACACAATGCTACATATTGAAATGGTCATATTTGATTCAATCTTATATTACAGGAATATGTAAGATTGATGAATCAACCAATTCTGATCATACAATGCTACATATTGAAATGGTCATGTTTGATTCAATCTTATATTACAGGAATATGTAATATTGATGAATCAACCAATTCTGATCACACAATGCTACATATTGAAATGGTCATATTTGATTGAATCTTATATTACAGGAATATGTAAGATTGATGAATCAACCAATTCTGATCATACAATGCTACATATTGAAATGGTCATATTTGATTCAATCTTATATTACAGGAATATGTAAGATTGATGAATCAACCAATTCTGATCATACAATGCTACATATTGAAATGGTCATGTTTGATTCAATCTTATATTACAGGAATATGTAATATTGATGAATCAACCAATTCTGATCATACAATGCTACATATTGAAATGGTCATGTTTGATTCAATCTTATATTACAGGAATATGTAAGATTGATGAATCAACCAATTCTGATCATACAATGCTACATATTGAAATGGTCATGTTTGATTCAATCTTATATTACAGGAATATGTAATATTGATGAATCAACCAATTCTGATCATACAATGCTACATATTGAAATGGTCATGTTTGATTCAATCTTATATTACAGGAATATGTAATATTGATGAATCAACCAATTCTGATCACACAATGCTAGATATTGAAATGGTCATATTTGATTCAATCTTATATTACAGGAATATATAAGATTGATGAATCAACCAATTCTGATCATACAATGCAACATATTGAAATGGTCATGTTTGATTCAATCTTATATAACAGGAATATGTAAGATTGATGAATCAACCAATTCTGATCATACAATGCTACATATTGAAATGGTCATGATTGATTCAATCTTATATTACAGAAATATGTAATATTGATGAATCAACCAATTCTGATCATGCAATGCTACATATTGAAATGGTCATATTTGATTCAATCTTATATTACAGAAATATGTTAAATGGATGAA
Organism: Anadara kagoshimensis; assembly: GCA_021292105.1. Classification (NCBI taxonomy): domain Eukaryota; kingdom Metazoa; phylum Mollusca; class Bivalvia; order Arcoida; family Arcidae; genus Anadara; species Anadara kagoshimensis. The sequence goes on along the minus strand of CM037867.1, from coordinate 244,661 downwards.
TCAACAAATTCTGATCAGACAATGCTACCTATTGAAATGGCCATGTTTGATTCAATCTTATATTACAGGAATATGTAATCTTGATGAATCAACCAATTCTGATCATACAATGCTACATATTGAAATGGTCATGTTTGATTCAATCTTATATTACAGGAATATGTAATATTGATGAATCAACCAATTCTGATCACACAATGCTACATATTGAATGGTCATGTTTGATTCAATCTTATATTACAGGAATATGTAATATTAATGAATAAACCAATTCTGATCATGCAATGCTACATATTGAAATGGTCATATTTGATTCAATCTTATATTACAGGAATATGTAAGATTGATGAATCAACCAATTCTGATCATGCAATGCTACATATTGAAATGGTCATGTTTGATTGAATCTTATATTACAGGAATATGTAATATTGATGAATCAACCAATTCTGATCACACAATGCTACATATTGAAATGGTCATGTTTGATTCAATCTTATATTACAGGAATATGTAATATTGATGAATCAACCAATTCTGATCATACAATGCTACATATTGAAATGGCCATGTTTGATTCAATCTCATATTACAGGAATATGTAATATTGATGAATCAACCAATTCTGATCATACAATGCTACATATTGAAATGGCCATGTTTGATTCAATCTTATATTACAGGAATATGTAATATTGATGAATCAACCAATTCTGATCACACAATGCTACATATTAATTTGGCCATGTTTGATTAAATCTTATATTACAGAAATATGTAATATTGATGAATTTGCTAATTCTGATCATACAATTCTACATATTGAAATGGCCATGTTTAATTGAATCTTATATTACAGAAATATGTAATATTGATGACTCAACAAATTCTGATCATACAATGCTACATATTGAAATGGTCATATTTGATTCAATCTTATATTACAGAAATATGTTAAATGGATAAATCAACCAATTCTGATCACACAATGCTACATATTGAAATGGCCTTGTTCGATTGAATCTTATATTACAGAAATATGTAATATTGATGAATCAACTAATTCTCATCATACAATGCTACATATTAATTTGGCCATGTTTGATTAAATCTTATATTACAGAAATATGTAATATAGATGAATTTGCTAATTCTGATCATACAATTCTACATATTGAAATGGCCATGTTTAATTGAATCTTATATTACAGAAATATGTAATATTGATGACTAAACAAATTCTGATCAGGCAATGCTACATATTGAAATGGCCTTGTTCGATTGAATCTTATATTACAGGAATATGTAATATTGATGAATCAACAAATTCTGATCATACAATGCTACATATTGAAATGGCCTTGTTCGATTGAATCTTATATTACAGGAATATGTAATATTGTTGAATCAACAAATTCTGATTTTACAATTCCACACATTGAAATGGTCATGTTTAATTGAATCTTATATTACAGAAATATGTAGTATTGATGACTCAACAAATTCTGATCATACGATGCTACATATTGAAATGGCCTTGTTCGATTGAATCTTATAATACAGGAATATGTAATATTGATGAATCAACAAATTCTGATCATACAATGCTACATATTGAAATGGTCATGTTTGATTCAATCTTATATTACAGGAATATGTAATATTGATGAATCAATCAATTCTGATCACACAATGCTACATATTGAAATGGTCATTTCTGATTGAGCCTTATATTACATTATGTAAAATTGTTGAATCAACGGACATTGATTTTTCAATATTGGCGAATGAAAAAGAAAAATGTTTTATTTGTAGTTTAAAATCGACATATATTATAATTAACAAAGAAATTATGTTTATAGCAGAAAACTATTTTGTTTAAGATATTGTTTTTAGTTTGTCTAGGATTAATTTGCTGGGAAGATTCAAATTGTCAAAGGGGTATTCATGATAAGGAATCCTTATGTGCTCCAAAATTTTAATTTGTGATGATTAATCTCTACTCTCATAATAAATACACACATGTGTAAAATCAAAATAAATTTATTTTTCTTAGTAATATGTGATTGTATCAAGTAAAAATTTGTCAAAATCTCCACGTCAACATTTTCAGTATTGTGATGTAACAGTTGGACGAACGACGTCATCATTATACTGCGATCATTGCCGTGAAAACAGGTACCTGTGCACCTTTATCAACAACACAGTGCTCAACATGGAGACAGATATTTTATACAACAAGCAAATGAATACTACATTTATACTGCATGTGACTGAAAAAAATGTACCTGACTTAAGGTCCCTATATTGTTAGAATTTCCGATAATTTTTGCAAATTCAAGTAGTTTTGCGTGCATTTACAATTGGGTGATACGTAAATAGCTACATCATAAATGACTTCATAACTTTTGTATTTGTTAGAATTTTTAAGTAAAATTTTGTAAAAAGATAGAGAATGAATTTTTATACTTTTTAAAGACAAAAAATATTTTTGTGACAATTTGAGATTTCAACCAATTTCTACTTGATACAATCACATATAATTAAAGCAACTTCATAAAGTTAAAATTCATTACATTACATTAGAATTTTAAATTGTAAGGATTATTAGAGACACATTTCCATGATAGAAATTATCACAGATTCAGGAGCACTATCACAATACGTGTATATGGAAAAATTAACCTTTTGATGTGATCAGTAGAAGTAATGAGTTTTAAATTGATGGACACTTGAAAGTGTACATTCATTGTACTGACATGAGGGTTAAACCTTTTATTGTGTGGCCATTATTTTTTGGTTTTATAGGTTTGCTATTGTGCCATTTGTGTTACTTAAATTGATATACAACCCACCAAATGAAAGTTGGTTTATTCTAAACTCATAATCATTTGGTTATTCTTCCCACCTATTTAAAGATTTATTCAGGGTGTCATTGATGCATGGGAATGGCTATTAAGCTTTCTCCAATACAATAGAAATGATTGGAAGGGGGGGGGTGATCTAAAAGGTATAACATATTGTATTATCATAGGAGGCACATTTAGTCCCAGGTATAATTGAATGTCTTTCAAAAGTTGGACAATTTAAAAAAAAACAGTTTTAAAGATATGTAGTGTCAAACTTTTATTAGATATTAATTAGTCCATTGAAACTGGGAGGGGACTATAGGTTTTCACTTGTCTGTCCCTAAACAGTTTATCCTTTATTTGTTGAGATGTTGGATTTATATTTGGTATGAACTTTTATATAGGTGATCTACTATGTCATACTGACTCAATTTTGATTAAATTTGACAGCCATGTGGACCTTTTCAAATTTTCACTTTTTAGCTCACCTGAGCCAAAGGCTCAGATGAGCTATTGCAATCTATCACCGTCCGTCGTCCGTCGTTCGTCGTGCGTCGTCCGTCGTCCGTCGTGTGTAAACTTTACATTTTAATCTTCTCCTCCAAAACTACTGGGCCATATTTGATGAAACTCGGTGACTATCATGCCTAGGTAACAGCCTTTCAAAATTGTGTTCGGGGTTTGGCCACGCCCAACAAGATGGCCGCTGTTACTAAAAATAGCAAAAAGACAAAAAAATCTTCTTCTCTGAAACCAAAAGGTGCAGGCAAATTTTGATTGGATATTTGGATTCAGCATACCTGGGAACATTAAAATTGTGTTTTTCATGAAAATTAGACGAAAAATGGGTTACGCGTTTTTTGCGTAAAATTATGTAATTTTTAAAATGAGACATTTATTGTTATAACTTCATAACGGCTGAAGATAATTGTATGGAGTTTTCACTGTTGATCTTGTCTTGCAATTTTCTTCCAATTGATGTCAAGGTCGAAGGTCAAGGTCATGTCCCAGTTTTTGACCTTTGATAAAAAATGCTATTTTTTTAACATTTCTTGTGATAATGGCGTAGGATTTTCAGTTATTTGTAGGTATTGACATGACGTTCATTTTGATACATAGATCAGGGTCATGGGTTCAAAGGTCAAGGTCACAGCTGTCCAAGAATACCAAAATAGTTAATTATCTGCAAAACTATGAATTTTTTGTATAGGCATGTATATCAGAATATTGTAGGTAATGGCACAATGGTCATTTTGATATATGATTAATATGAATAAAGGTCATGGGTTCAAAGGTCAAGGTCACAGATGTAAACAAGTAATGAAATGGTTAATTATCTCAAAAACTATAAACTTTTTGTATAGGCATGTATATTGGAATACTGTAGGTATTGGCCTAACAATCATTTTGATATATGAATAAAGGTCATAGGTTCAAAGGTCAAGGTCAAAGATGCGAACGAATACTTAAATGGTTAATTATCTCAAAAACTATAAACTTTTTGTATAGGCATGTGTATTGGAATATTGTAGGTATTGGCCTAATGATCATTTCGATATATGAATGAAGGTCATAGGTTCAAAGGTCACGGTCATAGATGCAAATGAATACTTAAATGGTTAATTATTTCAAAAACTATTAACTTTTTGTATAGGCATGTATATTGGAATATTGTAGGTATTGGCCTAATGATCATTTTGATATATGAATGAAGGTCATAGGTTCAAAGGTCAAGGTCATAGCTGCGAACGAATATTTAAAAGGTTAATTATCTCAAAAACTATTGTAGGCATTTGCACAAGATCATTTTGATATATGAATGAAGTTCATAGGTTCAAAGGTCAAGGTCATAGATGCAAACTACTACTTAAATGGTTAATTATCTCAGAAACTATAAACTTTTTGTATAGGCATGTATTTTAGAATATTGTAGGTATTGGCCTATCGATCATTTTGATATATGAATGAAGGTCATAGGTTCAAAGGTCAAGGTCATAGATGCAAATGAATACTTCAATGGTCAATTATCTCAAAAACTATAAACTCTTTGTATAGGCATGTATATTGGAATATTGTAGTATTAACCTAATGCACATTTTAAAATACAGATGTTTTAGCTGTTTATATTATATATTGTAGCTAGACTTTAAATATGTTATATATAGCATCCTTATATAATAATTATTATAATTAATTTGCAAAAATACTTGCATATTATTGGCCCTTACTGCTGAACATTTTGATATTCTCTTTTATTAATGTCATTGACCATTGAACCTCTGCATAAGATATGTACTCTTCCTCAGGTGAGCGTTAAGGCCCATGGGCCTCTTGTTTAATATTTTCTGGTTACTTTGTGAACCAGAAACTCTGTCCTCTCTATACCAAGTGCAAGAGGAGGAAGCAGCATCTCAAACTTTAAAGTCTTATGCATGATCTGTTTAAAGATAATATCCATGACATCATATTCTCTAACCATAAAGTCACACCAATGCAGTGAACCATGATGGCAAGATTCTCTCGGAAAATTTATTTTATATATTTGCATTTGTACAATTATTTTTGATATTATAAAAAGACTATTTTTATTTTTCTTGCATGCTAAACAAGCATTCATAAAAAAATCCATTTTAATTTTGACTCTGTATGCCCCATCTGATTACTACTAACTTATAAAGACTTTCTACTTTTTAGCACATGGGATTTTTGTGAATTTCTTGTTTATTGTTTGCTTGATATAAAATAAGTTCAATCTCCCTTCTCAACATTTAGAATAATATAAAAAGTTTGGTTATTGTTATACTCTTGTTAAAACTGGTGACACTAGAATAAAACTACAGGAGGTAGTCAATAATGTCCAACACAGAATTGAGCTCTCCGCCCCAATGATTCTAAATACAAATGACTTTGGAACAGGGATTCCCATTTAAACCAGAAGGAAAGGCATTTATCTTAACAAAGAACAAAACAACATCTGCTACTTTCCTTATCTTATCTTTTAAATTTTAAAATACCTGTTTAGAGAAGCTATATTGTGAGATTACAGTGTTGATGAAATTTTATCTTGATTCAGACATCATCCTTTCTAGTACTATAGCTAGGTTGAAGACATGATAATTTTATATTAAACAAGGTGTTCAGAGAACACTATCCCCCACCCCACCTCTGCAAAGGCGAACATCAGTGAATTCCATACAAGGTGAAATATGTTTTATGGAACACTGGTTGTTAAATAAGTAGGCTAGTTTGCCCATTTAATAGATTGAAAACCACAACAAATTAAAGTACACCTTATTTGCATATTTTATAAATATTATGCAAATTAAAATTTAATGGAAAAACCTATTTACATATGATTAATTCCCACAGTTTTATTTCCTATGTTTAAAATTCTGATGAAATTGGTTCATAAATATGGCTGTAATGGTCATATATATTTTGCAAACTAAAATTTTTACAGAAAATCCAGTTAAATATGTTTAATACCCGAGTTCTATTTTCTATATATATTGAAAATATCGATGAAATCGGTACATAAATAAGGCTGCAACAGCCATTTATATGTTTTTGTTATTTATAATAATGGTGGCCATCTTGGATATGCTATAAGGCTGTCGAGCAATCCCACACCAATCACTATCATAACGAATCAACTGACCAAGTTTCAGCTCAATCTGATGTAGGGTTTACTTTTAAATGCACGGAAACCAACTAGGACGGACCCCGACACACACACACACAACAAGCAGTATTACTATATCCCCCCTCACCACTGATGGGGGGGTGGGGGGGGGGGATAATAATATTAATACATAAAGTGCATCAAGTAAAAACCAGGATCATGGTAAAAATGATCTATTCTGAGATAAATATACTTACATGTATTATAAAAATGTGTTTATTGAAATGTTGAAACATCACTTTATGTTTGCATATTAACCCTTTAATGCATCCACGATTTGGTATAAGATAAGGCCATAAATACTACTTTACCCCTGCAATGTTTTGCTGGTGCGGACTACGAAGCATTTTTCAATGCAAAACGTGGTAGTGTGTACACTTGAAGGTCTACACAATGCAGATTTTGCATTCGGTATGTAAAATATCATCTATACTTTCATCTGTACCAAACTTATACCACAAAACCCCCTATTTCTTTCACAATTAGTGTTTTAAATACATGTATGTATCAACCGGGGGGACATGATCAGAGGTAAATTACAGATGATGCTGTTGATTTTCAAAAAAAAATTCAGAAAACACACCACTAAATGCCACGAACGCTTGATCACATCATAAGTTAACTGTTTGGGCAATGTGCACCAATTTTTACACAGATACGCATTCATATTGCTTTGTGAAAGGTTAGTCAAATCTTTTATATGCGTTTGAGGATACCAATAGGGTACACGTATATATAATAATTGATGTTTTTGTACACATTAAAAAATTGTGACTGAAATAAAGATGATTAACATAATATAGAATCAAGAATATTTCACCTAAAATTAACTAGATGATGATGATGATGGTGATTATTATCATTATACATGTATTTGCCGTCAGTTTGGGTGTGAATGCAGTCCCACTCAAAGCTTTAATGACATTCGCTTGCCGAGAATATGTGGTTTTCTCTGAGAGTACTACGGTTTTCCCCATCATTCCTAAGCTGATCGCCCCAATAGAAGTGAAATAATGTTTAACAGCATTCAACCAACCAAACACCTGTATTGCGATCCTAATGATTTTCTAATATCAGATATATGGTCGTATATGGTTCATTTACCAATGGTAGGTGCATATAGTTGGACCTTTTGAAAGTTTACCAATGCGTAACGAAAGGTTCCTGCCGTCTGGCTGAGAAATTCATAGCCCTTGGTCGAAAAGCAAGCGAGATATTGATATCATTGATGAGATATTTAACCCATTCATTAGCTTTGTGTTAAACTTTCGACAGGTATGTACGGCTGTAGGTCAAGAGTCGTGACCAATGAAAAAACCTTACATGTATGCAAGGGGGGATTACAAGTCAGCTTCACTGACAGTTCTAGTTGGTACTGGGCATTAGGAGGTAGTAACCGGTGTAATGAAGAATTTTGACCCGGGGTTCATTTTTCAACGTTGAATATTTAGCCAGGGGTGCTTTTTTGACAAAAATTCGTAAAATTTATACCGGGGTCATTTTTCAACAGGTTGATAATTATTTTTTTCTATAAATATTATCTCAATTCATTGAAAATTTACCCTGTTTAATATTGCCCCTTCCCACAAACACAGAGTTTTGGTCTGTCTTCCGGACTCGAATGTACGCTGTAGCCATTACCAATATGACACACCGTCGATTTTGCAGCTATACGTAATACATAACAGGACAGTAAAGTTTACAACAATGACAAAATTCAACTTTACGAAAGTCTATTGGGTTCAATTTGGTAGAACAAAAACATTCGCGTAATAACGCTTAATTTTTGCGAAATAACACATTTCTTTCTCATAAAAACGTGTACTTTTCGCCAAGGTTACGTAGCGAAAATTGTTAAAAAATGCAATGCACGTGCCATATTATTTAAAATTGTTAACTATGTTGCTTACTATTGCCATATACCACTTTTTGAATGTATTTTATGCTCAAATTTAAAAAGTGGTATATGACACTATTAACCAGTATATTGATCCAATGTATCATTAAGTTAATGGTTACTAAATTATCTTACTGACATCAGAATATACAAACTTTTGAACAAACTGAAAAATATGGACCCAGCATAAGATAAGCTTATTAGTTGTGTAATCACTAGTTTCAATATACATCTGTTCTATAAGTTTTTGTAATGTATTCTATTCATGGGATATGTGTTCTTAATGTCCATTTCATTAGTTTGTTGTAGCTCGTCATTCGTGTCGCGTGTTATTACGCTTTTTTCAAACTTTCGTACAACTGTATGCATTTAGTAATTATACAATTATCTAATTGTAAAACACACGGGTTTAAGTTCGGGTATATCAAAGTATTTTACAGTGGTCCTGTTTTCTCTAAATATTTATGCTATTTTTCACACCTGTTTACTGAAAGTTGTCTATTTTAAAATTTTGAGTATGTTGAAGTTGCTGTTTGGTTAGTTTATGAAAAACCAATTGTAATTGACAACCACTATCTTAAAATGGTTACGGAACCATAATTTCATAAAATGTTTTAAAATGTTTTTTATTTTATTTTTTATGAACACTATATGCATTTTAATTGTGCAGAGGGGAAATGTTCTGTACAAAAAGGACAATGTTTAAATGTTCAAGTCCCAAAATCGCTTCTTGTACAGTTAACCACACCATCATTATTATTTATGCACGTCCTATCTATGTCGTGTCGTTTATCTATTGGTCTCGGGCATGCAAGTGTTGTCTTATATATGTAGTGAATTAGTGCTTCTACTGGTTCTATTTAACTTCACCAGTTTCAGCCGTCATTTCTCTCTCGTTAGTTTAAAATTTACCTCATTCATCTTTACAATGCATGTAACGGTGCTTTTTGTTATCTAACTTTTTTCAATTTATATTTACAAGTAATAATTAGGACGAACACCAACATCTTCAGATATTTTGATACCTTTTTATTGTAGTATGGTGCTGGTCAAGCTTTCGGCCTTCAGGACCTGATAAAGTCCACCCCAGGCCGAAAGCTTGACCAGCACCATACTACAATAAAAAGGTATCAAAATATCTGAAGATGTTGGTGTTCGTCCTTATTATTACTTGTATTTAATACTACATAAACCTGCATCCGTGCGGATTCATCTAAAGATATTTTCAACACCACTCCATCCACCTCCCGGCGTTGGAACTTTTCACCACCACCTCTCTTAGTATAATTTATATTTAATGTCAATGGGTCTCTAATTGAAAAAATGACAGGAAAAAGTTATTTGTTACTTTTTCAGTTATTCTACTTTTGAGAAAAAAAAATCAAATTTACTTACATAATTCCCAGAAATTATTGAGAATTTTTATGAAAATATTTCGAACACATTGGTATTTCTGGAAATAGTGGACTAACAAAATATTACTTTTTATGTATTCATTGTGATTAATGAATAGTTTAACAAAATCTGTTTCCATCAGAATTCCTCAATATTTTCTAGGAACACTATATATTGGAGTTTAACACCCCAGTCAAGATTCTTTAATTTATATCGAGGCGGTCAGTCAAGAAATGGTAGAGAAAGACCAGAGTGCTCAAAGAAAACCACTGACCTTCTGCAAGCTACAAACTTTCTCACACTAGAATCTGTCCCAATTGGGATTCGAACCTTGGCTGTGAGGCAATCCATCTCTAACCACTTGGCTACCAAGTTACCCATATATATCACACTGTATGCCATTGTCGTTTCAGATTCACTTTGTAAGTTTTGGTAGTCATACATATAAAAAAGAGATTAGCAGATGAAAACATGAACTTGGCGATAGCCAACACAATCAGGAACACGGTGTAATACAGCATGCAACAAAAAAGTACCTGGCAAGACGGTACAGGTAGACAGACATAATGACAGACAGATTGACTGAAACTTATATCATTAACATCCCTACAAAATTATTTATACAAACCACAAAAAACCCAAACAACTAGAAAAAACAAGCATCAATTTATTATTATTATTATTATTATTATTAATTATTGTTATCTGTTTTAACCAGTTGAAATTTGACTCGGTCTTCTGATCAAAATTCCACGATACGGTTCAATTTTCAACTGGATAGGGTCTTAATTCAACACAACTGGTCTCAATTTTCAATGTTGTAAAATATAAATATATTTATTCAAAAACATCAATTATTATGTAGTGTACTTTATTGGTATCCTCAAACGCATATAAAAGATGCCTAACCTTTCCCAAAGCAATATGAATGCATATCTATGCAGACATAGGTGCACATTGCCCAAACAGTTAACTTATGATGTGATCAACATGATCAAGCATTCATGGCATTTGACGGTGTGTTTTCTGAAATTATTTGTAAAAATCAACAGCACTGTCTGTAATTTAACTCTGATCATGTCCCCTGGGCGATTCCAAAGTCATGTCCCCGGTTGATACATATTTAAAGCACTAATTGTGAAAGAAATAGGGGGTTTTGTGGTATAAGTTTGGTACAGATGAAAGTATAGTTGATATTTTACATACCGAATGCAAAATCTGCATTGTGTAGATCTTCAAGTGTACACATTACCACGTTTTGCATTGAAAAATGCTTCGTAGTCCGCACCAGCAAAACATTGCAGGGGTAAAGTAGTATTTATGGCCTTATCTTATACCAAATCGTGGATGCATTGCCTCACAGACATATCGTAATGTTCCGTGAGGCAATAATTATGACCGAAATATGTTATTTTGGTACAAAACGAAAGCATTTTTAACCCATCTGTCTGAATTCCCTGCTTCAAATCATGTCCCCTAATGCGAACAGTACAGGTTGTATCTGGAGACTTGTACCCTAGAAAAATATGGTTTTGCAGGAAATCAAAGTTAAGTATCAATGAAAGATGCCGCTAAAAGATAATTAAAAAATTTTGCATGTTTTTACAAAAGATAAAAAGAACAAATTTAGTAGTTATTAGGTCTAAAATATAAAAATTGGCATACCATTGATGAGAAAAATGTGTTTTATTTTGTTAAATCTGATCATTATTTTGACATAAATATTTAAGTTTTCGCTGAAATTTTACCATTACTAAACCACACATAAATAAACTGTTATTCCAAAAATTTTATTTAAAAATATTTTCAATAAAATTATGGTTGCCATGGCAATAAAAACCGTGCAAAAATGAAGATTAAGAGTAAATTGCTTTTTAATTTCAATATATTTTGATATTTTTACATGTTGGCAAGTGTAAAATATATGACTTTTGATGCTTTTACAATTTCTGTTTTCACCAAAAACTATGAATTCTGAATTTTGTAGTATTTTCGGCCAATCATTTAATAACAACATTGCAAAAGCCATTTTTGAAAAAGTTTGGTCGATAAATTTGAGTCCAAACTCCAATGATATCAATGGTTGGATAAATACTAAAGTGTGTATAATAAGGAATCTCATAGTCTGCTTTCACTAAAATGGTACTTTCAAACAAAGAAATCTGTTACCATGGTAACCAAAAGTGCGATAACTGTGTTACACAAGTGATGAATTAATTGTGTAATTTGACTTTATTCTCATAATTCCTTGAGCTTGGGTTGATATAAAACTCAAATATGTTATTTGTGATGACTTGAATATTAGAAGATAAATAGATGGGCGGAAAAAATCCAAATTTGCATGTTTCACCCAAAATAGGAACTCTGAAAATAATAGATTTTCGATCAATTATACAAAATAAAGCCCACGCAAATGCTTTTATTTTGATATATCTTAAGTTTTAAAACCTGAAACCGTAACTTTGATTCCGAAACTTTAACCATACAAATGGACTGATCAATTGTTAAACATTTTTTTAAAAATTAGCAACCAAAACAGAAAACTGATCACAACTAGTGTAGTTCAAACGGTCACTACATATTCTCAATGCCGGGGTTGAGAAAACCATCACTTACATCATATATAGTATGACCAACTCAACAGAGTAATGATGTTTACGTCCCAGTCAAGAATATTTCACTTATATTGAGACGTCACCAGCTATATAAGCGAAGGTGCTGATGGCATTATACAGCAGGGTTCTTTATCGTAGCGAGCCTGTCGTGACACGGGACCTTGTCTATTTTAAGTTCCTATCCAAAAGAAACGTTACTTTAATTTCCTAATGCCGAGTGTTTGGTGAAAAAAATAGTCAATATCCACTTTTTAGTCTTCGGTCGGACACAGTCGGGATTCAAACCCACGACCTCCCATTTACAGAGCGAGCACTCTATCAACTGTGCTACTGCAGTGGTTGTACAGTTAAGAGTTTTATAATCAGTAGTCTTAATATATTTATGTCTTTTCCTATATTGATTCAATCACCTTTTGTTGTGTTGTCGGTTGTGTCCTGTTTTTGGTTATATTGTATGTTGTCAAGCATGTTTTACTACCCGGTCAAAATTCTGTCATTTATTATAACGAGGCTGTCAGATAAGGATGGTGGAGGCCACCGGATTGTTTTGAAAAAAAACCTTCGGCAAGGGAAATGACAAACATTCTCACATTTTCACATTAGGATGTGTTCCAAGTAGGGTTTGAACGTAGGCACGTGATCAAATATAACAAGGTTTAATCTTAGCTCTCTCTCTCTCTCTCTTTGTCTCTAAATTTACTAAAATATAAGTGTGTTGAAGTTTCATTTTTCTTGATATCCTCTCTCTCTCTCTCTCTCTCTCTCTTTATAATATAAGTGCGTCATGTGCTACTTTTGAATTTTTATAAAATAATATAATTCAAAAGTAGCACAAATTGCCATGTGTTACTTTTGAATTATATTATGTTATAAAAATTCAAAAGTAGCACATGACAGTGTGCTGAAGTTACCAGTCTTAATATTCTTCTCTCTCTCTTCCTCCTTCTCTCTCAAAGAAGTTTCATTTCTCTTGATATCTCTCTCTCTCTCTTGACATATAGACTAGGCAGGTTGAATATATTTTTCTAACTGTTCTAGTGGGTAATGACTTTTGAAAATCCCAAATAACGGTATTGTGGTTTTTGCTTTACTTTTATTTTCTATAGCTTCACATTTTATTAAGAAGCTCAATTGGGACCGATACACTCACCTGATAAATGACTAGCTAAAACGTTTTTTTAAAAAAATAAAATCTGAAACTCCAATGTCAAAATCTTCACCTATAGTGAAATTTTAAAGCTTTTCCAGATAATTATAATTATTTCAGTATTTTTTCGCATCTGTTACCTTTGAATCCATGACCTGTACTTAAATTTCGAAATGATCATTACATCAACAGCAACAATATTCTAATACATGTATATACCTTTATAAAAAGTTAATAGTTTTCAAGATAATTAATAAAAGCATAAGCCTGACCTTTGACCTTGCACCATTTTCAAGATTATTACAAGAATATGTAAAAACTGAATACTCCATGACCTTATCTGTTCAAATAGTCAAGTTACTACAATTTGAAGCTATTTTACAGTTTTTTCAACATTAAATGCAAAAAAACCCAACTAAACCCTTTTTTGTCTCAATTTCACAAAATGAATAAACTACAGGCATTAAATTCTAGAGAAGCTAATTCACATCAGATTTTTTCTTCAGATATCCAAGTTTACCTTTGTAGCCATGGCAATATCCCAATAAATCATATGAATTTCTGACCAAGATCCATTGAATTTTTTCTGGTAGTTTTAGAGGAGAAAATGAAAATAGAGGTTAACGACGCATCATTATTACAGCAGGGAAAATACAGGATCTTTCAAGATCATTTTCCTCTTATTTATGTCATAGACTGGCTTGGCATCCCTCATATATGCAACTTTTTATCAACATTCATATTCAAAAAGTATATTTTGCATTTGCCATTTTACTTATTCTACGGAATTGCTGATTAATATATATCATGCATTGTAGTAAAAACATATGATGCTGCTTCATGGAGAGCTGGTCATGGTTCCCACACTTGACTTTATTTAAAATTCCCTGCCAATTCTCTGACCTTAGAAAAATTCCTGATACTTCCCAGATGTATGGGGACTATGTTGATGGTCCATTTGAATCTTAATATATATTTTAGAGAGAAACCATAAAAACAAGTAAATTACCAATTTAAAATATGTGTATGTTATCCTCTGCTATGAATAAAAGTTAAAAACAATGTAAAAATTAACATTTAAAAATCGAGTCAGTCCAATAATGTTCATATAGTTAGAAAATGCACAAATGTTTGTTCAGTCTCAACCTTTTACATGTTCTTATCAATCAAATTTTCAATTTTAATGCTTGAAATTTTGAAAAAATATTTTTGCCATAGAAGCCATATACCCCTATCTGGCTTATGCACTGACTATGTCTAACTGCCTCTAACAACTTAGCTCGTTTGAGCCAAAACATAAGTCAATCTTAGAAATTAGGAGCCAATTTTAAAATGTAGGAGCCAATTTATACATTAAAGAGTTTTAAATACTGAAGAACTAAGAGCAACAAAAAATGTATGAAATATAGTTCTATTCTGCAGTATAGATTGTTTTCAGTTGATAGTTTGTAACTAATGTTTTAGGTTTTCATACTTTTGTATAAAAGAATAGAAAAATTCAGTGATTTTTGTCTGCCTCATTATGAAATTGATAAAAATTTGGAACAACAATATGTCAAAGGCTATTTTTGGAGCCAGAAATTATAAAAACAAGCAATTAGCTAAATTCACAAATGATCAGAGCTAACACTGCTCTTATATACATTTTTAGGATAAAGTAGAACTTTGATAACTCGGAGTGCATGGGGATTTGTTGGTACTTTTGAATTATTCGGGTGTTTGAGGTTTTGTAGTTGAAGAGTCACCTTGCCAAAAAGAAATGACACAGTTAATCTTGCATGATAAACCAGTACTCTGTGCACTAATGCAATTGACACAATTGTTTCCATTAACAATGTGAGTAGTTACACTGTATTGCACATTATGGTAGTGAAAACAGTCTTTTGACTGTAAATAATAACATTGACCACAGGTATAACTCTCTTTTTACTTTGTATAGAAAACAGATACAATATTGACTTGAAGATATCTGTGGTAATCAAGATATTGAAGTTTGATTGTATTTAGCCTATCATGTATTCAAACATCCTATCAAATATAAATGCTGTAGCTTTCAAACTGAAGTAGAAGACAGCTTTGCAAGCCATGAAATCCAACCCAGACAGATGATTGGACAGACACATCCAAATCAATACATTTACCCCCAAACCCGCTTTTTGTTGAATATGCATTAGAATGCAGTAGCCAAACTAGGACCCCAATGTGGGACCATCTTATACTAGAAGGCAGCTCTACCTGTCTAAAACATTGAGTACAGCCCACTAGAGAATTTTGAAAAAAATATCAAACTGCAAAGCTTACTATAAAATAACTGTACCATGTACCACCTCACCCCACCCCACCCCAATTATTGACTTGCTTATTTTAATGAATACATAATGGTGCTTTTTGTACATTTGATTTTCTAACTTTTGACAATTTAAGGGTAAAATATGACGAGTACATACTGTCTATATGAGATGTACATAAAAATATTATGAAACATAAAATACTTGTATGAAACTGTTACTTGATTTCACCGTGTATTGCTTGGCCTTAGGTGGACATGATATGTTGTATCGGGGGGTGGGGTGGGGGGGGGGGGGGGGGGGGGGGGGGGGGGGGGGGGGTGGGGGTGGGGGTTGCAGTGATGGTGCAGAAATTCTTCCTATGCATTAGGCTGATGACATTATATATACTTTAGGATTCTTTAACGTGCCACACCTTCCATGACACGGGCCCTGTTTACTTTAAGTTCCTATCCGAAAAAAACTGTGACTTTCATTTTGTAATGCTGAGTGCCATGCATCATGATTTGATGGTGATTCATTATGGTAGACTCACATACCAAATATTAGTTTATTATCTGCAGGTGTTTAGAGTTGAGTTGAGTAATGTTGTTAAATGTCCTAGTCAAAAATATTTCAATTATATCGAGACATCACCAGCTATAAGTGATGGTGCAGAAATTCTGCCTTTGCATTAGGCTGATGACATAATATATACAGTAGGATTCTTTATTGTGCAACACCTTCCATGACACGGGCCCTGTTTACTTTAAGTTCCTATCCGAAAGAACTGTGACTTTTGTTTTGTAATGCCCAGTGCCTTGTGCCCAGTGCCTTGCAAAAGAACATTCACTACCCACTTTAAAGTCTTTAATCAGACCCTGTTGGACTTTGATCCCACAACCTCTCACTGAGCTACCGCAGTGGTATCCTGCCAGCCTGCTAACACACATGCCCAACCACATCAATTAATGGTCAAGTTTAACTTTGTTCAACTCAACTAAAAATAGGGAGGAATGTGTCAGAATATGCTTAAGATAGGTGATCAAGTTAAGAACCAATCAGCAATACAAAGTGAGGGGTTTGATTCTTGTTAAGCTCCATTCACACATTCTGTTGATAAATTTATCCGTGCCAGGATACAAGTGGAAACAGCAACTGCTGAGAGAACTACATATATCACATACAAGCTGTGTGATGTGCATATTATAGGTTGACTGATTGAGTGGGGTTTTATGTCCTAGTCAAGAACATTTCACTTATATCAAGACATCACCAGGTATAGGACAAGTGGCTGAAAGTTTTACCTTTGCAGTGCAATAAGATCAATGTGCAGGGAGGGTATTGTAATGTGCCATGCTTGTCCTGAATGGGCATCAGTTTTTAAGGTCTCTTCTGTGGGGATCAGTTTTTATATTGTTGACTATACATGTGTACAGTTATTTAAGACAAAACTTGTCCAAGTTTGTAGAAATTGTCATTGATATTAAACTGGTCAGTTTTACCTACACTACAGGGGTGGCCTTTTTTAAATTGCCTTGATGGTTGGTGAAAGCTATTAATTTAATGTAGCATGAAATGTCATTTCCCATCCTTTGGAGCTTGTACATAGAGAGTATAGAATCTGTAGAACATCAGACCTCTAAATTGAATCACTGTATTGTTAATTTAACTTTGTATTAACAAAAAGACTTTTTTCAGGCATCAGTGATTACTTAGTTTGGTCCTACTGACTTTAAAATGAGTATACATCAATATTCCTTAGCTGTCACCACTTACACATCCCAATAAATTCAAATTCAATCCATTGTCTCTGTCTATCACCTCTCATAACATAGTATTCTTTGTTATGAAATTGTAAAGTAATTAAAAGAATGCCAGAAGGGTGACAATTTTTCCCTTATGATTGAAAATGTGAATTATTTATTTTTTAAATAAAATAAAATTATAAATCAAAATGAAAATAAATATTTAAGAGTTACATCAATTTGCATGTAGACAAGAAAAAAGATGCAATGGTCAAACCATGATTTTCAGAATTAATCATCTTCATCCTTTCATGTATTTCAGATAAATGATGAAGTGTGGTCTTAAGATTGGAATAATTTATTTCTTATTAATTTCACAATTCATCATGACTATTGGTAGCTTGATTTATTGCAAAATTAAAAATCACCCACTCAATTTTGTTATAAACCTTTGTCCATATAGATAATTTTGAATTCCATACTCTGATATAGATACAAACTTATAAACCCTGATATCACGAAAAATAAACATACACCCATATAAAGTACAAACCGCTGATATACTTTGATTTCAGAAGATACCATGAGGCACACATGAGTTGTTTCCCTTGACAAAATGTTTTTGAAATCAGGGGGTCATTTTTTCAGAGCACATTTCACTCAAAAACTAGACATTTCACCAATAACAGGGATATGGGACCATGTATTGCAAACTTTGAATTTCAACAGAAAATTATGTATAAAGACCAAAAAATTTTCTTTACCTGTTAATTTTAAGAAAATAGATGGACTAGCCTTTTCATGAGGTCAGATTTAATTGATTTTTACCATTCCTGTAGGTGTTTCCATGTCCATTCATGTTCACTGATGCAAGTGATGATTGAAGTGACACACCAGTATTTATATCCATTGCAACTTGATATCATAAACTTAAGTTATATAGTATTTTAGTGTAAATAAACACTTATATTACAGTTTTGTGTAATACAGAATCTTAAATTATACAAATCAATAATATACTATATTACTGATTTGTGTAATATAGTGGTTAGATTACAGTATTCTGTAAGATTACACTTTCCTGTAATCTTACAGATTCAAGTAATATTACAGTTTTTAGTAAGTCCCTGGACTGAGACAGGTTTGACTGTACTGTAAACTATGAGACGAATCTCGCAACCTAAAACAACATTCATGTTGATAAAAATGAAAATATGGACCCGAGCATAGTGGTTGCAGATGACCAGCTCTCGGGAGAGGACCTGTAAATACCTGTATACCCTTACCTCTCACATCACCACCAGCACAGAATGCTTTATCACCAACACCTTTAATTATCACCATTGTTGTATGTGGATCATTTTCCCATTTCTGAAATATAATGTATATGTGACAAATAAAACTTTTCAAGGTTAAAGGAATTATAGAAAAAATCTTTGTCACTTTACACATGTTACATGTAGCTGCATCTTCTGTCTTAAAAAGTGTTGTTGAAAATGTCTATAGCACTGAGATCAGACAGTCAAGATTCTGTCACTTACATCTGTGGTCAGTTCAAGAATGGTGGAAAAAACTGGCATAGTCAAAAACGGCTAACCACCTTAGGCAAGGGAACTCGGAAACTTTCTTACATTATGATCTGTTCATAGTGGGATTTGAATCTAGGTTCCTTTTGTTGTTTGACTATATACTTATATAATTACTTTTATCCTGCAACTAACGTTTACATTGACATCATAAAGCCTGCCGAATAAACCTTATCTTTATTCGGTCACTGACCCAATAAAGCCATGCGCTAACTGTGACGTCACAGTTACGGCACTACTTTTTCCATTCAACATTTGACGTAACCTTTGACCCAAATGAACCCCATTCTCAATGTAAACAAAACACAGTATAATAAACATGATCAATAAATTCATAAATTTTAATATTTTATTTTAAAAAAGATTGATTTTTTTAACAAAATACACGTAGTTATATAAATATGATTTAAAAATAAATTATAAGTTGTTACTTTATTCCGCCGGACTTTTAGAATATGCGGGCAGAAATACAGAAAAACGTCTGCAACATTTCATCAAAGAATATTTATTTTAATGTTATTATTGTAAGAATTTAAGATTTTGTTACATATATTAAATATGAAAATAATATCGTATTGTAGTTATTTATTTAAAATATATGAGAACTACATGTGCTTGAACGTCGGACTGAGCGAAAATGACAAGTACGGGTGTGATGGGGTAGCGTGACGTCACGTAAACATTTGTATCCTTGCGCTTGGAGTGTAAACAAACAAGTCAAACAGATGGATAACACGCAGTTACAATTATAATTTTAGGACGTATCTGTTGCAGGATAAAGTAAATACATGGTCATTGACGGTGAATAAAGGTCGTATTTGGCTCGGGGCGAAAACGTGTAGAAAGCTCGGCAGAGCCTCGCTTTCTACACGTTTTCTCACCCTCACCAAATACGACCTTTATTCAACGTCAATGACCATGTATTTACTATATATAATTACCGTCATCTGTGGGTATATCTTTCTAATCATAGATAAATTCAAGGCATTTAAGGCCTTCGGTCGATTAAGAGTGATAAGACCTTTAGTATCTATGGTTTTCAAAATGACTTCTTCTTCTGCACTTGAAGAATATGCTGCTGTCATTTTCTGTAATGATTAAAAATAGAAACATTTTTAGCAATGAATTTTCTTTTACTACAAGTATGTACAATTCATAAATTCATAATGTTTCTGACAATGATTTTAGCTTTTGTTAACCAACAAAATTCATTGTGTAAAGTTAAAAGTAAACCAAATATATTCCAATTCAATTCAATATAATTTACTTTCAACTACATTGACTGTAACCCATTAACATGGAAATAAAGTAGTGATAAACAAATAAAGTAAAATGTGAAATTTCTAGAAAACCTATCAATTTAAAAATTCCAAAATTTGTCAATTTATGTTTAACCTATTATTAATTTTTTAATGGGGTAATAAAATATTTTGATATGACTTATTGTAAATGTTTTTTTTTTAGAAATTTAATCTATGAAGTAAATTTGAGTGTCTGTTATTTTCAGAAATAAACACAAAATGAAGGATATTAATTTATAATGTGATAATTGCAGTCTCAACAAAATTACATGGCAAATACAAAAGTAAAAGACAATTTTCAAAAGCTCGTTATATTCTTACCACATGTCGAATAACCACAGAAAGCCGCTGTAGTGATCTGAAAGTAAGTAGAAATTCATTTAATAAACAATTACTTGTGACATATTTCTTTTATGTTGTCCATATGTCACCAGAGCCATTACATATCTGATGATACATATCTCACAATAGAACAGGTATGTTCCATTCACATTCATTTCCAGGGCACACTATTCCAAATGTGCAATTAATTCATGGTGAAGAGGTCTTTCAGCAAAGTATAAGTTACAGCAATGTAATGTTTTCTTTCTGTTACACTATATAAGAATTGCTGATGCAACATAAAACAAGAGGCCCAATAGGGCCTGTACCGCTCACCTGGGCCGTTAACAGCACAAAAACACAATAAATACTACATTTAAGGAGCAATAACTCTGATGTGGATATTTAGATATTTATGAAACTTTACTCGCATCTGTGACCTTGACCTTCAATCCAATGACCATAATCTATATATTAAAATGATCTTTGCATCAATACCAACAATATTCTAATACACATGCCTATACAAAAAGTTCATAGTTTTCGAGATAATGAACCTTTTTAGTATTGTTTTGCAACCGTGACCTTTGGACCCATGACCTTTTTCTGTACACCAAAATGATTGTTGTATCAATACCTACAACATTCTAATATACATGCTTATACAAAAAGGTTATAGTTTTCAAGATAATTAACCATTTTGGTATTGATTTGCTACTGTGACCTTGACCTTTGGACCAATGACCTTTTTCTATACATCAAAACGATCGTTGTATCAATACCTACAACATTCTAATATACATGCTTATACAAAAAGTTAATAGTTTTCAAGATAATGAACCATTTCAGTATTCTTTCGCATCTGTGACCTTGACCTTTAAACCAATGACCTAAATCTATATTTATCAAAATGATCGTTACATCAAAACCAACAACATTCCAATATACATGCCTATACAAAAAGTTTATAGTTTTCGAGATAATGAACCATTTTGGTATTGATTTGCTACTGTGACCTTGACTTTGGACCCATGACCTTTTTCTATACATCAAAATGATTGTTGTATCAATACCTACAACATTCTAATATACATGCTTATACAAAAAGTTAATAGTTTTCAAGATAATGAACCATTTCAGTATTCTTTCGCATCTGTGACCTTGACCTTTAAACCAATGACCTAAATCTATATTTATCAAAATGATCGTTACATCAAAACCAACAACATTCCAATATACATGCCTATACAAAAAGTTTATAGTTTTCGAGATAATTAACCATTTTGGTATTGATTTGCTACTGTGACCTTGACTTTGGACCCATGACCTTTTTCTATACATCAAAATGATTGTTGTATCAATACCTACAACATTCTAATATACATGCTTATACAAAAAGTTAATAGTTTTCAAGATAATGAACCATTTCAGTATTCTTTCGCATCTGTGACCTTGACCTTTAAACCAATGACCTTAATCTATATATCAAAATGATCGTTACATTAATACCAACAATATTCCAATGTACATGCCTATACAAAAAGTTTATAGTTTTCAAGATAACTAACCATTTTGGTGTTGATTTGCTACTGTGACCTTGACCTTTGGACCAATGACCTTTTTCTATACATCAAAATGATCGTTGTATCAATACCTACAACATTCTAATATACATGCTTATACAAAAAGTTCATACTTTTCAAGATAATGAACCATTTCAGTATTCTTTCGCATCTGTGACCTTGACCTTTAAACCAATGACCTTAATCTATATATCAAAATGATCGTTACATCAAAACCAACATTTCAATATACATGCCTATACAAAAAGTTTATAGTTTTAAAGATAATTAACCATTTTGGTATTGTTTTGCTACTGTGACCTTGACCTTTGGACCAATGACCTTTTTCTATACATCAAAATGTTTGTTGTATCAATACCTACAACATTCTAATATACATGCTTATACAAAAAGTTCATACTTTTCAAGATAATGGACCATTTCAGTATTCTTTCGCATCTGTGACCTTGACCTTTGAACCAATGACCTTAATCTATATATCAAAATGATCGTTACATCAAAACCAACAACATTCCAATATACATGCCTATACAAAAAGTTTATAGTCTTCGAGATAATGAACCTTTTTGGTTTTGTTTTGCTGCTGTGACCTTGACCTTTGGACCAATGACCTTTTTCTATACATCAAAATGATTGCTGTATCAATACCTACAACATTCTAATATACATGCTTATACAAAAAGTTCATACTTTTCAAGATAATGGACCATTTCAGTATTCTTTCGCATCTGTGACCTTGACCTTTGAACCAATGACCTTAATCTATATATCAAAATGATCGTTACATCAAAACCAACAACATTCCAATATACATGCCTATACAAAAAGTTTATAGTCTTCGAGATAATGAACCTTTTTGGTTTTGTTTTGCTGCTGTTACCTTGACCTTTGGACCAATGACCTTTTTCTATACATCAAAATGATCGTTGTATCAATACCTACAACATTCTAATATACATGCTTATACAAAAAGTTCATACTTTTCAAGATAATGAACCATTTTAGTATTCTTTCGCATCTGTGACCTTGACCTTTGAACCAATGACCATAATCTATATATCAAAATGATCGTTACATCAAAACCAACAACATTCCAATATACATGCCTATACAAAAAGTTTATAGTTTTCGAGATAATTAACCATTTTGGCATTATTTTGCTACTGTGACCTTGACCTTTGGACCAATGACCTTTTTCTATACATCAAAATGATCATTGTATCAATACCTACAACATTCTAATATACATGCCTATATAAAAAGTTTATAGTTTTCAAGATAAAGAAACATTTTGGTATTGTTTTGCTACTGTGACCTTGACCTTTGAACCAATGACCTTAATCTATATATCAAAATGATCGTTACCTCAATACCAACAATATTTTAATTTACATGCCTATATAAAAAGTTTATAGTTTTCCAGATAATAAATAATATTAGAAAGGTAAAAAATTAGGTCATGACCTTCACAATTGACCTTGACACCATTTTGAAGGTAATTACAAGAATATGTCAAAACTGAAAACCCCATGTCATTATCTGGTCAAATAGTCAAGTTTTAACAATTTGAAGCTATTTTACGATTTTTTCAAAATTAAACGCAAAAACACGTAACCTATTTTTTGTCCAAATTTAAAAAAATGAACAAACTATAGGCTTAAGACCCCAGAGAAACCAAATATCACATCAGATTTTTTCTCCAATCAATACTTTCAGAGAAGAAGATTTTTTAAGATTTTTGCACCCCTAGGTCACCTTGACCTAGTTATGGTAGCCATGGCAACGCCACAAACAAATCTGAATTGCACCGGCCCATATATACTTCTTACCAAGTTTCATTGAAATCTGTCCAGTAGTTTCAGAGGAGAAGTCGAAAATGTGTGTTAACGACGCACGCACGCACACACGCACGCACGCACATACACACGCTGCGCTATGCCATAAGCTCACATGACCTATGGTCAGGTGAGCTAACAATACTAGAAAAACACACCCTAAATGACTTGTTTATTTCCACATTATTCTGAATTTCCAACATATCTATGCATATTGTTTAATGCCACATTATATCCCAAAATATTCTTACTGTCCATTAATGATTATGTTTTTCAGTACATTACCAAACCCCTCTATAATGGAATTGATTAATCAAGGTTATATTATATGTTAATGTATGGACATGCAAATCTGGCTGTCAGAATTTGTGTCAGATTTCTAAACATGTTCCTATTCATACATGTGAGAAATGAAGAAACACAAAGATTTATGTAATAACCAGACTATTACTATTGATAGAGCACTCATAGAGCAACCAATTTCTAGGTTCAAGCCTAATTCCAACCCTGCATTTTTTTTAATATCTTATTTGTTTTACATCTATAAAAAATATCTCCTTTTTCCATTCCTGGTAGCGAAAACCACCATTAGCTATCAATTTCTCAGAATTTTAAAATGTAACCTATTTTAGCATATTTGTGAAAAAAAACTTTAAAAAGGACTACCGGTAACCTAATTTTTTGGGGAAAATTTGGCTATTAATAATTTTTAATTTGTGGATACTTGTGTATAAAGTGTGTTAGTATAGATTGCTATCACAATCTTATCATCATTTAGTTTTACTTACCTCTTAAACATAACTGATGAATCTGTATGTGTGTAATCTGTAAAAATAATAAAGAGGTTTGCATTTAATTAAGATATTTTTACTTGCATGTAGAAAATGAATCCCATCCAAGAACTGACCATGATCAATGGCGCTCAACTACCACCATCAAACAACAGTGAAAACATTCTTCTGAATAACAGAGTCAAAGGATAAACCATAAACCCAATTACTGGTAGAAACAGTTTATACCATTTCTGGTTACTGCATTCCATCAAACTTTTTAGTCTTGGGTGAGCTGTTCTAGATTTGATTTTATCCTCCCCCCTAGGGAACAATTTCTTTTCTTCTGCTACTGGTCCAACACATAACAAGCAGGCTCTATGTAGATAGGTCTTTGAGTCCTGGTTTGGCAGCTGCATTTTCCCCTTCCTGTTACATTTTGGGGCCTATCCCACCCAACTTGGACCAAGGGTGGAACCTGGTGGTTTTGATTAAAGGTAGTTGAATCAAAAAAGGAAGGAAAGAATGTGGCTGATCAGGCTCAAATAGATGGTTGGGTAGCTTAGTTCATAGACCATCCCCCTAGTATTGAGACTGAGGTCCCCCGATCGGAAACTGAATTTTTTCCTTTTTCTGTTACATAAAAGAAACAAGATGCCATTTCAAAAGTGTCTGCTAAACAAACCCCTAATGGAAAATTTATGTTTTCCTAACCATGTGCATGATCAAAAAACTAATAACCTGTGAAAGTCAGTTCAATCCGGGTCTGACCCTAGACTTGAAAGTGGGTAGTGACTGTTCTTTCGCTAAACTACTCGACATTACAAAAAGAAAGTCACAGTTCTTCTTGTTGGGAACTTGAACCAGAGGCTCAGTGTGGCTGACCCTGTATTGCTCACCTGACTAAAATGCTTTTAAAGCAAATTTGTATATATGGTTTTTCCATAGGGTCCAATGTGAAACAATGTCCTCCGCTGGCAGCCATGTTTTATGGCAGATCAGAAAAATTTTGGCAATCTATGTAAAGGACCTTCTATACATCATTCCTGTAAAGTTTGGTTCAATTTGCTTCACTAGCTTCACAATGTTCAGCGGAGATAGCATATATATGCTTTTCCCATAGGGTCCAATGTGAAACTATTTTCTCCGCTGGCAGCCATGTTTTTTGGCAGATCAGAAAAATTTTGTCAATCTATGTAAAGGACCTTCTATACATCATTCCTGTAAAGTTTGGTTCAATTTGCTTCAGTCATTTCTGAGGACATAGTCAAAAATGTGTTTTTCCCATAGGGTCCAATGTTAAACTATCTTTTGCACTGGCAGCCATGTTTTTGGGCAGATCAGAAAAATTTTGGCAATTTTTGTAAAGGACCTTCTATACATCATTCCTGTAAAGTTTGGTTCAATTTGCTTCAGTCATTTCTGAGGACATAGTCAAAAATGTGTTTTTCTCATAGGGTCCAATGTTAAACTATCTTCTGCCCTGGCGGCCATGTTTTTTGGCGGATCAGAAAAATTTTTGCAATCTAAGTAAAGGACCTTCTTTACATCATTCCTGTGAAGTTTTGTTAAATTTGCTTCAGTCATTTCTGAGGACATAGTCAAAAATGTGTTTTTCCCATAGGGTCCAATGTTAAACTATTTTCTCTGCTGGCAGCCATGTTTTTTGGCAGATCAGAAAAATTTTGGCAATTTTTGTAAAGGACCTTCTATACATCATTCCTGTAAAGTTTGGTTCAATTTGCTTCACTAGCTTCAGAGGAGATAGCATATATATGCTTTTCCCATAGGGTCCAATGTGAAACTATGTTCTCCACCTGCAGCCATGTTTTTTGGCAGATCAGAAAAATTTTGGCAGTCTAAGTAAAGGACCTTCTATACATCATTTCTGTAAAGTTTGGTTAAATTAGCTTCAGTCATTTTTTGAGGAGATAGCCAAAAATTCATTTTTCTCCTAGGGTCCAATGTTAAACTATCTTCTGTGCTGGCGGCCATGTTTTTAGGCAGATCAGAAAAAGTTTGGCAATTAAAGTAAAGGACTTTCCATACATCATTCCCGTAAAGTTTGGTTAAAATTGGTTCAGGGGTTTCAGCAACCCAGCTCATTTCACCAACCCATCCATGGCCTTTAGGCCAGGTGAGCTAATGAGGTCCCATTTCACAGTAAGCTTGTCATGATAAAGAACCCTGCTGTTACCTGTATAATGCCATCAGCGCAATGCTCAGGCAAAATTTCTGCACCTTTGTCTATAGCTGGTGACGTCTCAATATAAGTTAAATATTCTTGACTGGGACGTTAAGCACCATTACTCAACTCCAATTCGAACTCGTCCCAAATTCATTTCACCAACCCATCCAAGTTTTTTTACCCCATTTTTGGTCATATTTTTTAACCCAGATTTTGACTACCAACCAAAAATCTCCTGTGTGTGAGTTTCACATCAAGTTACACATTTCTTTTTCAAACTAAAATGGTGTTATGTTCTATAAAATTCTTGTAATCCTCCATGACCTAATTGCGATTGGATGATGAATTTGGGATGTTTTTCTTATTATTTTAATTTTGAGTAGTTTTCATAATTTTACTTTTAACCATCTTTAAAAAGTACCTGTAACAATTTTATATAAATATGTTATTCTTCAAACTGAAATAGGACTTGATGCAAAAATGTCATGACAAGTGATGCCAGAATAAGGGAGATATCGGCATATTACATTGTGTTGATTGAATAAACACTGTGTTACACCTTAGGGGGGAGGGGTCCGGATTAAACTGACGGCTTGTGGCTATTTTCGTTAAACTGACAATATATTTAAAAGGAAACCCTTAAAGTATTTTCATTTAAAGGGGTTATGAATATTCAAACATATTGTAAGATGACTTTGTGGACTGCGTTGACTTGTATTCACTATTTTACTTGGTACTCTTGTACTTAAAGTTGGTAAAAGCCAATGTCATCAGATAAAACAAACATAGCACTGCCGTGCTGCTGTATGGCATAGTTGGGAAAATGGTGCTGGAGTAGGACTATGAATATAACCGAAAATCCCCCGGGGGAGGGGTGGGTGGGCATCAATGCATAGTTAGACGGATGGTGTTTTTGAAAAAGAAAAAGAAATGTACCAAACCAAGTATTGCTCAGTAAAAAATGATAGAAAATAATAATTCCACCAATATATGAAAAAGAAGATCAGTAATTAAAATTTAATAAAGTTTTATCAATTGTACCTTCAGGATCGATCGTTGTTTGTCATTTTGGATAAAGAGAAAGTAGAGTTCTTGCAAACCCAACCGCTGCTTTAGGAGGTTCATTTATAGCGTTTATATGTAACTGGATAATTTGCTGTATAAGTCTTTAAAAACTGCTGATTATCATTCACAATATTCCCGTTTCATTACTTCCAAATCTTTGCACATTGCACTGTACGATTTATCTCCCTTTCACGGAAGTCAAATGTAATCGATAAATAAGTTTTAAAATGTAGCAGAGTACCGCAACACCAAAATACTTTATTATACCCTTTAAAATAAATTCAAATTACCGTAGATTTCATAAAGAACTAGTTAAATTCGCCCATCATTGCTGTTTATTTCATAAAAAGGTTATGATTTTAAATTGTAGGATGCAAACTTCCCGGACTACTTTTTATTGTATTTACGAGATCAGTTTGCCAGATTGCACAAATTTTTGGATGCATTCCGAAATATATTCCGGAAATTTATTCCAAATGTGCATATGTAACAAAATGCATTACCCGTTTCAGAATACATATCTCACGATAAAACAGATGCATTTCCTTCACGTTCATTTACCAGGCCCACTATTTCCATGCATACTAATCTCATAGAAAAGAAGCCCGATCTTGGCAGAAAGCGATAGCAAAGTACGCGTTCACTATTGTGAAACGCGGTCAAATGAAACCTTAAGAATGCACAGATATTACTGATATAATAGGTGAAATTAGACCTAAAATAATTCATGACTCTGAATGGCTTTTTATGATACTGATGTTGCCTTTTCGAAAACAAACATGAGTATCATAAAAAGCAGTTCGCAGCCATGAATTTCAGGTCTAAGGTGAAATAAGCACCTGTTGTGTACATTAGGCAAGTGTTTCATTGGAGACTTTACGGTTACTAACACCTAATGATCTCTCAGACAAATGGTCAGCCATTTTAAATTTAACTGGAGATAACAAATGATTACATTACAGTTAGAGAGTGTCCGACTTTGGACCTTATAACCGTTTCTCGTTCTTTGACACTCAACACCAAATTAGGAGTGAACGCTGGTGAATGACATTCCGGGCAATGACGAGATATTTTTCTCAATTAATGTCGAGATGAGCGTGTAATAAATGCATTATATACCCACGTTTCTACCCTAAAATGGTAAGTTCTTGTGATCTTACAATGTGGCAGATAAATAGTAGCACTACTTAGAGACCTCACATGTAGATAAGACTTCTCTGCAACATGTCAAAGTATCGTACCATAGCCATTCCGAACCATACATTCCGTACCATGATTGGTACAACTTTTAACTATGGAAACCCCAAAGTAAAATTTTGCAACAGAACAATATTTTCATGTGATTGTTTTCAGGAAAGGTATTATTATTCAACATAAAAATAAAAAATTTCCATTCAATGGGATTCGTGTTATTTTGCTAATAAAAGTTGTTCATAGCATTTCTATAGAAAAGAGCTATGTTTTGTGAGCATAAACTTAACACAGAAATGTTTAAAAACATAAAAAACTGCTTTCCCTATGGTAAAATTTTTCAATGAATTTTTACAATAATTTTTTTTATGTCTATAAGAGAATGTTGGTAACAAAATATATCCTGTCGCAATTAGTTTCCTGAGGCTAAACTGTAGAATGACTGTGTCAGTTTTGCTTTACATTTTGTTGAAATAGCAAAAAAATATGATAATGGGACTAAAACCCCACCTGTTTTACATGATTGTTCTCCCTTGCCAATAGAAACCCCCATAAGAAATATAAAACTTCTAAAAAACTGCTTTTTCCCTTTAAGAATTTTTTAAATAAAATTTTCACCATAACTCCGTGTACTGCTTCGCATTAGGGGGACATGGTTATGTCATTTTGAACCCACCTGTCTGGATTCCCCGCTTCAAATCATGTCCCCCGATATGACATAATCATGCTCCCCTAATGCGAAGCAGTACACGGTGATAAACATTTATGTATATAAGAGCATAACAAAATATATTCTGTTTGTTTCAATTAGTTTCAGGCCAAACTGTAGATTTCACTCAGTTTGGTCTCCCTTCCCAACTCAACCTTGTTTTCTCAACAAAGAACATAATTTTATTTCGTTTCGTGAACAAAATATTTCGAGCAACTGGCCAAATTTATTCGAGGATACTTCAGCCAAATCGTCATCACGGCTGGTCATACAAGACGAGCATTGGTACTTTTGTTGTTGTGATTTGAACAGTAACTGGTATGCCTGATATGTTAATACTTTTGATATAGTGTTATAACAACTTATATTAATAGCATAGTCCTTACCATAACCTTAATTCTCTCAGTGCCAGGAGGCGCACAAGGCTTGGACGTCATTCCTCCATGTCGATCGGTCTAAGGCTACACGACGTGCCACATTCCATGTGTTCCAGGCTGCATAGTTCCGTTCTGCTTCAACCATCTGCCCAAGTTGTTCAAGGACGGTCTTAAAACATAGCGCTCAATGACAAAAAACCTTTGTCAGCATTTACTTGAAGTTGAGGTTTAGATTTGACTTCAGTTGCTGAACAAATACCCAAAGACTGAAACTACGTTGAAATTGAAATATGAAAACAATAGTTATTGTAATATCTCTTTGCATGACGTAGGAATTTTGTTAGAACAATTTAAGTTAAATACAATGTGAAATGCAGATATGTAAACACACAAGAATAGCATAAGTATAGAAATATTTACTAAGTTGGCATGACAGAAATTTAAATATTGATACCCTTGTTTAATTTTCAAACATGCATGTTAATTAGAACCTGTAGGTTTGATTTTGAGTTAAACTGTTATGTTAGGACTTTTTGATCCACAGTGCCCTTGAAAACAACATGGTTATAAAATACAGATAGTTAAAAAAAGACTTGAGCATATTGGTCATTATTTATAGAATAATGCAATTTCTAACTGAAAGGCATGCGCACGAGAACACATAATTCATATGAATAATTTATAATATAATGTTTAATATATAATAACATCATATAATAACTTTAACCAAAAAAAAAAAAAAAAAAAAAAAAATCAAATCAATAGATGTAAAGACTAAGAAGCAAGGCCTGAATAGACTGACACATTTTGTAATCACTGATAAACATATTCTGGACTTTGGACAGGCACTGGATGCAAACACAATACTCGACTCTGTTTAAAAAATAATAAAAACGGATTGTTTATTTGT
Organism: Anadara kagoshimensis; assembly: GCA_021292105.1. Taxonomy (NCBI): domain Eukaryota; kingdom Metazoa; phylum Mollusca; class Bivalvia; order Arcoida; family Arcidae; genus Anadara; species Anadara kagoshimensis. The sequence continues at coordinate 213,225 of CM037867.1, read as the reverse complement.
GAGTATAGTACTATTGGATATTCCAAACCAGGGTTACTTCTGCCATTCGCTAGTTAAACCAATTACTAATTTTAAAATTTCTTACTCCAAAATAAAGAATGATTTTGGCTAATATTTTTGCTCCTAAATTTTAATCCATTTCATCATGAGACATAAAGACATCACTGATTTTTATCTTTATTTTTCCACAAGTATGAAAAACTAAAACAAATTGAACTACAAATTATTGACAATTAAGAAAAAAATATATAAAGCTGGCAACTAGAACTACATTTCAAACGTTTTTGCTACTTTTCTTAGTTTTACTGGCTTCTTATCATATGAAGTAGCTCCTTAATCTTAAAATTGGCTAACATTTTTGCTAAAACTTATTAAGAGCCAGAGCTAATCCTGAAAACAACCCCATTAATTTTTTACCAATGACTGAATTTCATAGTACTATAAATTCGCATACTAGTATCTACCCATAAACAGATGTATCAGTCTACGTTGAAATTGAAAATAAGCCTTAATGCACCAGACAATAAACTCATATATGTATGATATGTATATATATATATATTATATAATTTTGGACTTGTGCCCAAGCTGATCTGGCTAGGTAAACCTTAAGACTTTAAGAATGACTTTTCAAGGAAAAATATTACTGGATCAGAAAAAATACCGTGAGTATAGAATTAGTAACGAAGTTTGCATGACAGAAAATGAACTATTGATCCTATTAAACATTGCCAATATTACTATATAGTGTCAGTATAAGTCTACAATATTTACTGGGAACTACTACAGCTAGGTATCGATAATCTTGTGAGATTAAGCCGAACGCGTCTATTGGAAAATCAATGCTTTGTAAGATCCTCTAGAGGCTATACATCAGATGATATGAATAGAGCGCTTTTATGCTATCAGCAGAATACGGTGCCTGACTCTGTTTAAAAAATCAAAGTGGATTGTTTATTTCAATTTAGTGTAACATCGTGTATTTGGACGATATAATTGTGTACGGAAATGTATGTTTTATGCAGCATTAGTAATTTTATCCACATTTTTGATGTTCCTGTTTGAGATGGATTGAAGTGGAGTTACGAGTGTCTGTTAATACATATGGATACTGTATAACATTCCTATATCGTCGATGTTTGGTGGACTCAGCTAACGACCTGGATGTTATATTATAGTTTTATTGATATACTTATAAGACGAGGACTTTAGAAGAGGTCATAATCAGCTACTTTTATTAACAATTTCAATTTAGTATCAGGAGGAGGAGAAAATGCCGGCCGAAATCGATTCCGATGATAGCGATGTTGGCGATCGTTCACCTGCTAAAACGAAAAATATAAAGTTAGATCGACGCCAAATCCAAGTTATAATGTCAGTAGTAATCGTGATATTATTGACTCATTTTTGTCAAACATAAACAAAGATTTACTTATATGTAAGTTATTCTATTTCTTCTTTTTTGCGGCTTTCGGTTCCTTGTTCCCGTTATTAGCGATCTACTTTAAACAACTTGGAATGAATCCAACTCAAAGCGGTATACTCATAGGCTTCAGACCATTCGTTGAATTTCTCAGTGCTCCATTCTGGGGTGGAATCGCAGATAAGTATAAGAAGGGTAAACAGCTGTTTCTTCTTTCTCTGTTTTGCTGGGTAGTTTTCACATTTGCCATTGCTTTCGTTAAGCCCCCTCCTCATCACTGCGTAGAGGCTAACTACACTAGTATTCCTCCCGGATATGTATGGAGACAGCCGGACCTGAGTGGGAGAAAGAAGCGAGATGTCACTAGTTTTGATTTTGACAATGTTATGTCAAAGCGAAGTTATTTCAGTGTTGGAAGTAAACCAAAATATTTATCTACCAAAGAGATAGGAGGAAAGAGAAAGTTCCTTTACGCCAAACGAAACCCGACGTCAGTCCCAGATACAGGTGCTACGTCCATTCCAGTCGGTGCTAAATCAAATCAAAATGATGGATATAAGGTTGCAACAACGAGTCCAAAAATGGTAGTAAAGGTAGCAACGCTTGCACCAATCCAAAACCAAATATCACCAGCTACAACTATGCCTGCACAAGGGTCAAAATCTCAAGGAGTCGGTGATTACATTCGTCCAAGATACAGTACTATATATTATGAAAAAGACGCAGTTCAGGATGCATTCTTTACAATTTTACTTTTGGTTGTCATCGGGGAATTTTTCAGTGCCCCAGCTATAACCTTTGCTGATGCAGTGACTTTGAACATTCTTGGTGAAGATACAGAAAACTATGGTAGACAAAGAATGTTTGGATCACTAGGCTGGGCTTTAGCAATGTTTTTTGTTGGTTTGGCTCTAGATCAATCTACTACATTTCCAAATCATCCATGTGGAATTCAACATCTTTCTGAAAAGAATTATGTGGTATGTTTCGCCGTGTTTTCCGTGCTGATGAGTTGTGCTTTTATCACTGCAACACAGTTTAGATTTAGTAATCTCTACAATGGAGGGAAAGAGGTATCCATAATCGAATATATTGAATACCTAAAGGACAAAGTTGTAGAACTCGTAACCGGCGAACGAAGAGTCGACAGAAGCCGATTATTCGATGATGCAGACGAGGACATAGGTTATCTCGAAGAAAAAGCCGCTAAACAAAGCGTGGAACCAAACGCGTTTGATCCATTCGAAACAAAAGATGCACAACAACAGACAGAAACGAAATCTCAACCTGAACAGCAACAACAACAACAACAACAACAACAGCAACAGCAACAGCAACAACTAAACGGAAATGGAAAAGGTCTTCAAATTTCTTTAGAATCAAGGCAGGATATGGTTACGGATGCTGTGAAGAATTCAGAGAATGCACCTCATATACCAAACAAAGAAGAGGAAGAACCATTTATGGGGAAATGGCTAACGGTCATTAAAATGTTAGGAACTTTCAAATACATATCAGTTCTCTTTGTAGCATGGTTTATGGGCTTTGGTATTGGACTCATTTTCACGTTTTTGTTTTGGCACCTGCAGGACCTTGGCGGTAGCCCAACACTCTTCGGTATTGCATCTGTGTTCAATCATTTATCAGAACTATTGGCGTATCTGTTCAGCAAAAAACTTATTTCTGCTATAGGTAAGTATGATATATGTGTTGTAGATTGTTAAATGATTTTATTTGCTTGCAAACGTACAGAAAGAAGTAAAGGCGTCTCCTTGTCATAAAGAACCCAATCGCCGACAACCGATATTCGTGTCTCTTTTTTTTATCTTTTTGCGAACCACTCAGAAATATAAAACGGATAGTGCTTCAAATATCCTTTACAACAAAAACTTACAATTTGTGAATATAAGAATGATTGAGTCATTGACTTTTTTAACACTACAAAAACACATTTTCTTATTTATAAAACATGTTCAAATCCGGACTCAGTCAGGTTTTGCAGACCTAGACGCCTAGACATCCGTACTTCTGTAAGTTATATAAGCTCTTACAATGTGTGTTTTGTTTGTGAATATATATAAATATTCTGCTCATGGATTACAATAGTTTTCCTCTCGCTGGCTAGAATCACACTTGTGTAGAATATTGTGTAAAATTGTCAGTTCGCTCTCCAATTATAAATTATTTTTACTGGGCATTTCGGATTCTTTCACAGCATAAGAACTGACTATCTTGTAAAGAAAGAAATAAATCTAGACAATATGTAAACCACTATTGCACCATTCAACGTTCTTTATTAGTAGCTTTGTGCGTTTTGTCCGGATGTAAAAGAATTATGTACTCCGAGATATTATTTCACTGTGTATTATTGTTTGTACCTTGTGGCAACTAGAACAGACAAAATATGTTAATTTGTAGCTAAATGTACATATACCTATCCAATTTAAATATAAAAAACCTAGCGGACGAAATAAAAAGAGAACAAGACAGGGTAAATGGATATTAACAGCACTAATTTTTATTCTTTTGACAAAATGATATTCAGTGATGTGTTTTTAGTAGCGTAGTGGGACAAGCAAAACTCCCACTTATCAACTTATTTTACATCCAATATTGCACTTAACATGCACATCGCATTTCAAATATCTAAAAATAGGATTTACATGCAGTAATCAGTAACCGAACGTGAATATACCATCCATATATTTAGAAAAATATATCATTATATTTTTAAATTGCCACTGTATCAAAGATCAAAAGATGAAATGTCTCGAATTTATTCGATGCAATATCAGTCATTAAACGTGATACCTATATACATCATATATATCATTATTCTATATAAAAGAGTAAAGCATCGGAATGATATTTTAAAATAGCAAAGCTTTAATTTAATCCGATGATTTCCCAAAAGGATCACTATGATTTCATGATCGCTGATCCAACAAACAGATCAACATTTATGATATGTTACTTATTGGTGCATATCCCACACAATTAGCTAAATTTGTTGTATCATCAATCATTCGTGAAATGTTAAATTTGCACAAAGATCATAATTATAAATGTACACAATATAGAATATTTTAATCAAATCATGGATATGTGTTCCGTATCTTATACCTTTTTTATCAGTAAGGTTTTGTAGTGTTGCTCATCAAACAGAAAAATACTGGTACATGGTCTGATTTATAATACTAAAAGTTAACACTTTAAAAACTGACAAAAGCTAAAGAAATGAGACCAGGTGCTCCGAATAGTTAAGCATGTCATGTCTAGCTGGGCACATCCGCCAGATGTAAAATCAAAATTTAGAACGAAAGGAACACGGAACTATACGGCGTCAAATGTATCAAAAACAAACATACTTATCCATTTCCGAATCACAATCCAGAAGCAAAGTAAAAACTTTGGAACTGACAAGTTAGGTTAGACACGTGAACTTCCACCAGGGAAATAAGGCCGGGTGCTCCGGAAGGGTAAGCACCTCCTGTTTAGCTAGCTACACCCGTCACGTTTTATCAAAATTGTGTGAAAGGAACATGGAACTATGAGACGTCAAATATATCCAGGGCAATCCTGGACACAGAGACATCAAACTTATCAACGATACTGTGATGACGGCCATAAAACTTTTTGAAGGCCTTGACAAGCCTAGGCTTGCAATATCCCTGAGTCAACAATTTATTTGCAAGCAGCCTACTTCGTTGTACAAAGTCCCCGTAGTGGGAACAAGCTCTACCATAGCGTATTAATTGGGAAACAAATACACCATAAGCAAGGAAACCTATAAACATATAAATCACTAACAGAAAGGATCGAATAACGAAACTATTAATAATGTTTAAGTATCACTAAACATTCTTTAATAAAATCCGGAAAGAAAGGTTCAAATAACGAATTCTTTCCACGAAAGAAGCCGTCTAATTTTATGTTCTTGTATCATTAAGGCTTCGTTTATTTTCAGACATAAGAGACACGACTGGTCTATGCAATAAACAATCTAATAGCGATCCTTCGTGTATGGAATAACAATTTATATAATTGATATTATGTTATACGCAATAATATGTTACAGAGAGATCATCAGGCCAAGGTCAAACTGTATGTTGTTCGTTCCTATACTAGAACTTCATGCTGAGTGAGATATTTCCTTTTCCTTGATTTGTTTTCACGACTTCATTTGTGATATAATAACGCAAGCCAAGGGCTGGTAAAACATAAGCTGACAATTGTCAATCAAACACAAACATACTAATCCATGTCCAAACCACAATCCTAAAGCAAAGTAAAATTTTTAAAGGCAGCAAATTAGGTTAAACATGTGTGATCTTTCACTGGAGAAGCGAGACTGGATGCAATTAAGAAAAGAAGAAAGGAAACTGAATTAAGAAAAGCTAAATACTGTTTTCTGTGTTTTGTGATTTTTTTTAGAAAAGTGCGTTTTTATTTAGCCAATCATCAGTTAAGTTCTACCGGGTATATCATGGCTAGTAAAATGAAAGAAGGGAATTCGCAGCTGAAAAAAAAACATTATTTGGCAATAGTCAGCACAATCAAGAACACAAAAATACCAGAAATTTAAACAGCTAATGAAGAAACAGTACACATATTGAAACACAGATTGACCTATTTATAGGGTACTGGTATAAATATCAAATGGTGTAGTTTTAGCATTATTGCATGGCAGTACTAATTACATAGAGTAGAGATGTTGCTCCTCCTTGTAAGATTGATTTATACGACCTTTTATAGAGATTAGCTTTACATGTAATCTATATTATTCCACGTCCTTTTTATATAGTTGCTTGTCATGTTTGGTATGATGGATAGGTACTTTTGATCTAGTCTTAAGTTTTACCGAAGTTAAATTAATCTATTCAAACTACTTCATTAAAGAACCAGTAGGTACTTCTACAGCAATTAGATTCTACCAGGATGCACTTAACAAAGTATGGAGATAATTAAGAGAGAAGTTTGAAGATCTCTGTCTGCTCATTTTTGGAGTAATGCACTTTTAATAAAAATGCTATTTATTTGGGATATTTTATAGAAAGTTTTATACGTATCTAGTTTCAGAGGAAAATACGTATACGCTTGATTTAATCAACTTTTAATCATATTTACTAGGGTCATCTCCACAGATATTCATATTTCTTTAATGGAAAAGTATTTTGAATACAATTTTATTCAAGCATCAATCAATACTTCTTTCATTTATATATAACACGTTTCAATAAAATCAATCATTCTTGGAATATGTCTTGACTTAATTACAATTTTGCCTGATTGTAAAGTTCTTTTACTAGTCCACAAGCTTTAACCAGAGTTCGTTTAACCCACAACTAAGACCTTTATTTTTGCTTAATTGCAAAATTCTTTCACTAGTCCTGAAGCTTTAACGGCGTTCATTTAACCGAGGCTTTCTATTTTTTATGTATAGACACTTGTAATGGAATTCAATTTTATAGGGTTCTTTTGACTTTGTTTCTCAATTTTATCTGTCGTTACAATGTTGATGGATTGCAAAGTACATTCACCAGTCTTCAGGCTTCCAACGGGGTTCGTTTGACCATATCTAAGATATTTCGTTTTATGTTTAGACACTTGTAATGTAATCCAATTTTATAGGGTTCTTTTGACCTTTTCTCAATTTTATCTGTCGTGTTAAGCTTGATACAAAGTTACTTTCAGATATATTAAAGGTTTAATCAAGGTTTACTGGAGTTCTCTTAACCCAGACGTTTAATCAATATACATACATAATTTACATTTAATCATAGGATATCTACATAAAGACGTTAATTTTCAGAATTTATGTTTTAATCATTATGTTTTATACTCTACGGAAGTAAAAGTATCGATTGACTTGTCAAGGAAGGAAATAAAAGTATAAATGGACTTTAGGTTGATGTCGAAAATTCATCTACCGACAAAAGGTTTCCGATTTTGCTACAGATTTAGAATATATGTTAAATTTCTCACGCAAACTTAAGTGTTTTCGTTCGGCTGGTGATTCTGGGGACCAAAGACATATATATTTTGACCGATCGCCAAATATACCAGTATTGATAGGATTGACACATCTAACGCTATGTATATAAACAGACTTTCTATTTGCGTCAAAATTATTTTATGACAATATGACATAGTGCTGCACATATTCGTATGTTATCACCTGTTCCTGGATAAATTTGACACCCATAGTTCCACGTTCCTTTCATTCTCGAGGTGCTTTTTCTTCCCGGTCTCACTTCCTAGTTAGAAAATCGCCTGGAAAACCTAATTGGCCAATTTTCAAAGTTTTAACTAATTGTGGATTGTGACTTGGGCACCGTTTGGTTGTTTTCTTTTGCCTCCCTGCCCCCCATCATCCAAGAACTGACCACGTCGATGTAAAGAAATCTGAATAAACCAAATTATAAAACACCATTATTCCGTTACTCTAAAATTAAAAGTTATTCCAATCAATCTTGGTTTCAAACTTTGTAAATGAAGATGAAATGGCTTAATATGTAAGATGAACTAGGTCTATAAAAATTAAAACTATTTTGGGGTTTTATTATTGGAAGTAATATTTGAAAACCATACTCAACAACTTAACCAATTTTAGCAAACATTTATAACTTGCCGTTTTCTGTTTATGTCCACTAACCCATAATGCACTGTCTGTCTTTAGTTCTCCTACACAAGTTAGACTTCAGTTAGTTTTCACTATATGTATAAGGTATATTTGTTTCAATCGTTTTAAATAAGCATATGCCTAATATGTATATAACGCTGTGTTATGTGGGGTTTCTAAAAATTATAAATCTACTTTTCCAAAAATGACATTTAAAACGGATTTAAAAAGGATTTGAAGAGACCCCAAATCTAATGATCCAGAGATGTGACACAGAAAATCCTTAAATTGATTTGTCGAAGCTACTGTTGGTTACAGCTCCATCAAATAGATCTTAATTGAAATATAAAATTCCACTCAATAAATCGATGGCAGTTATTCTGTAATTTAAAACTAATTTTTCTTATTTGATTATTGTTCATATATGTTTTCTCCAATGTTTAATTACAATTTCTCTGACAATCATTATATCTTCTATAGAAAGTCGCAATGCGGGCATTTTGTTTTATGGAAGGAAGGATTGCAGTAAAGTTCGTATCAGTGTTTCATTTGTAGAATATTGCAGTCAAAATCCGAATAAAATGCTGCTTACTGGTCTATAGAATTAGGTCGTTATTGTTCTTGTTAACGTAATAAAAGCTGTGAATTACCCAAGTTTAAAACTAAAATAGGAATGTATTCTATTTTACAACACAGTAAGATTCTTTGTAGCTAAACTTTACCCAATATCTAAGGTCATTGTTCCCAATAAAGAGCTTCATTGCAATATTAAATTGATGATTTAAAAAAATGTTTTCTTTCAGTTTAAACTTCTATTTGCCCTATATCGAACAATGGTTATTATAATTCTGCCATTTAAACATTTCAGTTTCTTTAAGTTTCGGAATAAAATGGGCTACAAAATAATATAATCAACAAACATACCAGTCCATGTTTTAATCACAATTCCAAAAAAGCGAACTTTAAACTTAAAACAGGCAAATTAAGTTAAACACACAAACTACCACCAATGTCCCGGCCGGGTTAATACTTCCTTTTAAGCTAAATGCATACGCCGCGTATGAAATCAAAATCTATTACTTGCTTCATAGAATATGACTTTCCACTGTGCGTATTTGATGATTAATCTTTGGCCCGAATGCACAAAGCTAAAAAAAAAGTTAAGTAGTAGTTTAACTGTAATTAACCCAACACTACCTGAATTACTAATTACAGTTTAATAAATAATTAACTTTTATTAAAGTTTGTCAATTCCGGCCCTGATGATATAAACTGTACTGTGTAAAAGTTCAACCATGCCAAAAATACATATGATCACGATAATGTCCAATTTTGATAAACATCAGGAATGTCTTATTACAAACATGCAGTCTGTTGTCATTCTTCTAATTAAATCAAACCCGAAAAATGATAAATCTTGACTCCGGACAAAAATCCAATCGAATTATTTCGAATATTCTGTTCGTTACTGTAATTGTTCATAAATATTTATATAATCTATAAAAGACTTTATTGTTCCTACACAAATGCTTATTGATTACAATGTCGTTTGATGTTAGCAAAGATTATAGTCTATAGGGTATTACTATCTGAACAAGGAATTAACCTATGTCATGTTTTATATTGTCTCAAGGAGGATAACACACCGTTTTGTATTAAGTGAAATGTAACCTTTTGATGTATTCTTTAACCCGAGTTAAACTTGTGAATTACCAAATCTGCCAATGAAGGAAGATAAAGAAGGATTTATAGTATTTATATACAACGTATTTGCTTTATACCGAAAAAAATTTATCACAGGAAAAGAATTCATTATGAAGTTCAAAACGTGAATTATTTCATTTTCATTTCCTTAGCTAAATTTGGTAAAAATGAAATATTTTTAGTCCTTTGGTTATCTGTTTAACAACTTAAAATTGGTTTTACCATTTTAGTCCAAGCATTGTATTCCGAAACAATGGCGCTGTAAAATTAAAACTGGTGTAATATGTAATTGCAATTATGTATCAATGTTACAATTCGAAGTTACTACTTCAAATTATCACAGAACTAAAGAATCAACGTTCTACAGTGCTTATTGGGGTGCGGAGATATCATGGCAAAAGGAATACCGAAAATGTATGTGGTATACAGCATCAGCCATTTTATTAATCACATTCATGCCTTCCTTCAACCTAAGTGGTCTTTCCTGTAAATGTTGTAACTGTTAATGGGATTTTGTCTTATGTTTTATATATCGATTCCTTTGACAGCCTTTATATTCTCATACACTTTATTCCAGACATGTATTTTAGTAGTAATTGCTCGTATGCTCCTAGGGATTCATATATGTGGCATTACTATCTACTTAGGTATAGAACTGTTCTTCATATCAGTTTAAACGGGTTCTAAATATTGTATCGAATGTGTAAATATACTGAAATTAACGCAATAAAGATGTGAATTGGTGCCAATTCGACATCACTCACGCACAAAACTCTTTTTATGCCAATTAACGAACAATATGAGTCATTAAGTGAAATTATTTTGTTTTATTTTAGTTTTATCAGTTTGGGAGCACAATAGTTGACATAAAATACGCCGAAAGCCTCATAATATATCTTTGCATTAGATAATGTTGGAACCTATACGTTAAATTTTATTTTGGGAAGAGCAGACAACATAACGCAACAAATAAAAAGATGTAACCTAGTTCCTTTTTACAAAGACGAGGCGTATAGATATTTCAAACATATGTAGCTAAAAGCAATGATGAAAAGTAGGTGACATGCAGCATCAATTCTTTAATTTATCTCTTCCTGTAATTGTTGTAATGGTTAATGGGTTTTTGAGTTCTCTTTTATATGTATCCTTTGACAGCATTTATTTCTACTCGACGACTCTGTAATCCAGACATATTCATTTAATGTAAGGAGAAATTCCAGTCTCGCTCGAATAAGGATTCGTTTATAGACTATTAGTCTCTCAATAAGTATAAAACTCTGTTATTTTTTCATATAAAGTGTGTCTATTGCACGTCTAAATGTACTATAAGTAACGTCATATAAACTGATTTGATAGTGTTAATTTGAAACCACCCACTTATAAAACTTAAATTTATTTTTGCCAATTATCGAACAATACTAGTCATTAGGTAATGTCATTTTGTTTTATTTTTGCCTCATTATATATTGATCTGAATTATATTAAAAGCTTCCAAATATATCCTAACTTTATACAGGTCCGTCCAGAAAGTTTTGCACCCCTTATATAACCTTTGTAAAACAGCAGTTTTGACCGTTTTAGTATTTGATGTTTTGTTAACTTATATTTTTCAAAGGACTATTTTTATGTACTACCTAGAACGTTTTTAAATGCGTTAACTGATAAAAGGATTACTTTTAGTTTTAGTGAACTGCGAGTGATAAAACAAATGTAAAGATTTGGGATAAATCCAATTTCTTCAAATATGGGCTGAATTGATTGATTGTTCCATGTTTACCCTTGAAGGTCCTTGATAATCATATGGATTCAGTATTATAGCAATTTCTATCAATTTAGTCCATATTTGCAGAAATTGGATTTTCCCCCAAATCTTTACATCTGTTTTATGACTCTCAGTCCACTAAATCTAAAATTGATCCTTTTATCAGTAATGGCATTTGAAAAACATTCTATGTTGCTGCAGATCACTCGGTCACCAACCTAAATAACACTTAAATGCATTTAACATAACGTGGCAAATGCATTTGCAAAATATAGCTTCTTTATTTCGCTTGTTTATACATTTCTTCATGCAGTTTTTTCATTCATGTAATTTTCCATCTATACATTGAATTTGTCTCACAGTTAAGTACAATTTCTTTGATAAATATTTTTTTCTCCAACATCAAATTTCTAGGCACTGTTGTTAAGAACAATTGAAGTCTAATTCGTAAAGTGATTTCTTTTCAGAACATAACTGTTTCAACTCAATAATCTAACTTTATATTCTTTGCAATTACTAGTAATTGCCAATGTACCCAAATGAAAAAAAGGTTACCCAAATTTGGAGACAAATGTCATCTATCCTAGTGAGCTTGAAATAAAAGACACGACTGATTCCTCAAGTTCTGCTTCATATTTAGACTTATACCTGAATTATGACGCACATGAAAGGCTACATTTGAAACTTTATGACAAACGTGATGACTTCCAATTTTTCTATTGTCAACTTTCCTTTTTTATGCAGCAATATACCTGCTTCTCCGGCTTATGGTGTATTTGTTTCCCAATTAATACGCTATGGTAGAGCTTGTTCCCACTACGGGGACTTTGTACAACGAAGTAGGCTGCTTGCAAATGAAATGTTGACTCAGGGATATTGCAAGCCTAGGCTTATCAAGGCCCTCAAAAAGTTTTATGACCGTCATCACAGTATTGTTGATAAGTTTGATGTCTCTGTGTCCAGGATTGCCTTGGATATATTTGACGTCTCGTAGTTCCATGTTCCTTTCACACAATTTTGATTACACACGTGGCGGGTGTAGCTAGCTAAACAGGAGGTGCTTACCCTTCCGGAGCACCCGGCCTCACTTCCCTGGTGGAAGTTCACGGGTCTAACCTAACTTGTCAGTTCCAAAGTTTTTACTTTGCTTCTGGATTGTGATTCGGAAATGGATTAGTATGTTTGTTTTTGTTGATTACCATAGTTCGATACCATCCAAATATGAAACTAAATTAGAAATCTTTTAGGAGAAAATAATTCATTATAATTATATTTGCATAAAATTAAAGTTTTCATCTCGATAAAAGGTTCATTAATGATTTGAAAACCTGCTTCATTTCAGTTGAGTCTTGTTATTGACCCCCTTATATTCACTTTTTGATTTTGAAATTCATTGTTGGAGTTGTAACACTTTGAGAAGCAAGAATAGCATATACATGTATAAATGGTCTATCTAAGGCTTAATTATCACTTGTGTTGAACTAAATTTGTTTGTGGTCACTTTGTTTTGAGGAATGTGATTCTACAATAGACTGATATGTTTGTTTTTGATTGTTACAAAAGAAAAAAAAACAGACCGTCGTCTTTCTCTTTTTTAACTATTTGACACTTCATAAATATGTTGATAATTCTTCATCGGCTATCACGCCTCTGTGGTTCCACAGATTGTGATCAAGGCTAGTTTCATAGTGAGAAAGTATCCTGAATCGTTCATATAAAACTTACTTGGTGCTTCTAAATTAAATAAAGCGATTGACCAATAAACATATATATAAAAGTTAGTCTGTTTGAACTTGGAGATGTGCACGACTTATTCCATGAATAAAAACAAACATACTAATCCATATCCAAATCACAATCCAAAGAAAAGTAAAAACGTTTGAAATTGAAAAAATATGTTAAGCACCGCAACTTCTACCATAAATCACTTAAATCAATTAAAGAATACTGCGGATGCATGCCGCCGACGAAAACAATCGTTTATTTCAATAGAATTGTTACCAAAAGGACATAATATACACCATCCCGTAATTAGGAATTAGTTTCTTTTATTAAAACGTTAAGTTGTTAACTATCTCTATGATACTTCTCTTGTGCCTAATTTGGTGCAAAATAGTTTTTTATCATTCACATCAATGGGTTCAATGGGTCTGATTTTATTTTATCGTAATTATTCAAGACACAATTTCTAAATCTATTAAATACTACATGCGTGCTAACTATTGAAAACAATTAAACAGTCAATTGTACTGTTTGCTTGTGCTTTGCAATCGATGTTTGAATGTATGTCAGTGCAAATTATAATTTGTATTCTAGTTGTAAACATATATTTGTTAAACGGAAGCTTTAAAAGTTCTTGGTCCAGATATCATAAAACTGATCTTATTAATAGAAACTACTAGAACTTATAATTTAACAAAATTTATCAGTTTTTGTCAAGTTAAAATACCAGAGAGAGAGAGAGAGAGAGAGAGAGAGAGAGAGAGAGAGATAATTCAATTCCATTTGGCAGTTTTGAAACTTTTTACTTTGCTTTGGAATTGTTATTTGGACATTGATGAATATGTTTGTTTTTGATGGCATAGACACACATGTACCTTAAATAATGCGTGTAATGCTTATATCATTATACAGTAGAATGAAACGTATAAAAACGTCCGTCTAGTGATGTAAAATTAAAACTGGTATAATATGTAATTTAAACCCCTGAGCCAATATCTCTGCTGGTGGCTGGTGCCACGAAGATATAACAAACTCAGTAGGCAATAATTTCGTATTATTGTCAGAAATATACTATAATTGTCTAAATTTCCTGCAAGGTAAAATTTGAAATTTCTCTAAAACTAAGGTATACTCCCTCATGCAAAGTATTTCCTTAGCTTAATTCGGTAAAATATATTTTGGTCCTTTGGGTAGGTTTTCAACATCTTCAAAATAATTTCGGTTTCATAATTTTGATCCAAGCACTACTGATGAGGAATTGTATTCCGAAACGGCCGTCTAGTGCTGTAAAATTAAAACTGGTATAATATGTAATTAATGAAATTTTGTGTCCAATCAAAAATTCTTGCATTTATATTTACGTTAAAAGTTCTGAGGTTGCAAATTAAACCGAGTTTTCGAAAAATATATTGAGCACCAGCAAACTGACAAACATCCTTACACTTGCAGATAGTTACCAGACTAGGATTTGAACTTAGTTGTTGAGACGCCGTGATCCGTTCGCGCGGGCGTTTGACCACTTGGACACTGAAGTTCCTGCAATAATAGCATGCCATTTTAAATGTGTAAATATACTGAAATTAATTGAATGAAATATGTGAATTGGTGTTAATTCGACATCACCCGCTCACAAAACTCCTTTTTAACCAATTAACGAACAATATGAACCATTAAGCGAAATTATATTGTTTATATTTGGGAACATGAAATAAATAGAAAGCTTTATAATATATATTCACACTAGATAATGTAGGAATCTATTCGTTATATTTCATTTCGACAAAACAAACGCAACATAATGCAAGAAATAGAAAGATGTAAACGAGTTCTTTTTTTTGAAAGAAGGAATGTATAAATCTTTGATATTTATAGCAGAAAGCAATTCTGAAAAATACGTGACACGCAGCATCAATTCTTTCATTAATCTCTTCCTGTAATTGTTCATGGGGATTTGAGTTCTGTCTTATATCTTTCTTTTGACAGCATTTATTTCTATTCGACGAATCTGTATTCCAGACAGTTTAATTTTATGTAAGGAGTAATTCCAGTCTCGCTCGAATAAGGATTCATTTATAGGCTATTAGTCTTTTAGATGTATAATACTGTTATTTTTTCATATAAAGTGTGTCCTTATTCTATTGCACGTCGAAATGTACAAGAAGTAACGTAAAACAACTTGTGATTTAACACCATCCACTCATTAAACGATAATTATTGTTTTGCCAATTATCAAACAATACCGGTCATTAAGTGATGTAATGATGTTCATTTTTGCTTCATTACACAATTGTGGATCTGAATTATATCCAAGGCTTCTAAATGTGTCGTTACTTTATATAATGGGCAAATCTATAGGTTAAAGTTTATTAACTGGAAGTGCAAACACAAAAACGTCACAAATAGAACATTTTTAACTTAAACACATAAATAGACAACAGACGTCAACGCCAGAACAAGACACAATTTGATAGGAAAAGGCATTTTAGGACTAACTAACGACTTTGGACAGACACGTAATGACCAGTGATACATATGCTTATAGCACCATTAGAGGATCCTCAACCATCCAATTTCTTACAACTAGTGACTTAAAATTTAAAGCAGCCTTACTTCAATGAAGAATGGACCTAAAATCATAATATTATATGTATATCAACGAAATAATAGTACCAGAACTCATACGCTGTTTTTATGGTAAATTTGGAAACATATGTACTACAAAGATTAAATGGTTTGGATTTTTTAACCCGTATTAGAGTCTGTCATAAGAATTGTATCATACTTCAGGTATAAAAATCTGTAAACGTCCTTTTATTAGGACTGTTCTAGGACCGATTTCTTAACAATAAAAACGCGATGCTTGGAGACGGAGTTCATGGCCAACTGTTATTTTATCACATTAAAATTTTCGACAGTACGATTTTGCGATTACAGTGCACTATAAACTAGTGATTTGGATCACTCGATCACCAAGGTACATATAAGTAAAAAGCACTTATAGTAAAGTATCGAGATGCATATCCCACATATAGGTCGCAAGAATCAAATATGTCTCTATCCCGCTCGTTCATACACTAATTTTTGCTTTATGTTCATTCCTATAGTCATTGTATTTCTTTTTGTCTTACCTTTGAATTTATCTCATTCGTAATATTCGTTTCAAGATACAATTGTTTAAAATACATAAAACCCTATTTTATATTCTAATGGACAATTACTTGTAAGTGTACTCAGATAAAAAACAGTCATCGACGTTAATTCGAAACCATTCATTTATGAAACTAAAATGGAAATACTTAAAGAGAAAATAATCCATTATTGTTAAATTTGCAAAAATATATAGTTTTCATCTCGCGAAAACAGTCTTTAATGATTTGAAAACCTGTTTCATTGCAG
Organism: Anadara kagoshimensis; assembly: GCA_021292105.1. Lineage (NCBI taxonomy): Eukaryota > Metazoa > Mollusca > Bivalvia > Arcoida > Arcidae > Anadara > Anadara kagoshimensis. The sequence continues at coordinate 196,596 of CM037867.1, read as the reverse complement.
TTTAGTGTTGGTATAGAGCCGAAATGAAGATATTTTTATATTACATTGTTTGGGTTTTAACATTTTTGGAAATGAAACAGTGTAAATAAATCGCCTATCGAAGGTTTAAAAAACTTGTTGAAAAATCAGAAATAAGAAACCATAAATAAAAACCGGTTTTTTGACAATTTATTTCATTTCATTCTCCATAAAAAGAACATATTAATCTTCTCTTTACTTGCACTCACACTATATATAGTGTATAACAATGAAAACAAATAAAACAGTCTTTGTCCAAATTAAATTTCTCGCAGCAAAGACAAAAATGATGAATTTAGTTAAACACGCGATTTTTCACGCGAGGCTTGGCACTTCGGAAAAGTAACCACTATAGCTACTCCCTGTGATGGTGTTCATGAAAAGAAGTAAAATAATTCAAGATGAAAATGATAGAACGTATTCGACAAAAACGTTTATCACTGTTTGTCACAGAGTGGACGTCTCGACTTTTATGGTTTACACGTAAATGTAATCACCATTCAACCAATCACATTGGTCAAATGACACAATTTTAATGTTCCCTACACTAATTCACAAAACCATATTAATGTTTTGTAATTCAAATTTATTTCGAGATCTGACCGAATATAAAAACACTGTATTACCATATAGTATAATTAGACATTTTTGGCCCATTTCTTGCTTTATGCAGACTCGAAAATTGTAGTAGGCATCCTCTTATAATAACATTTTCAAACTTTTCATTATATTATGTTGTCAGCGCTTACGACTGTATGGGTATCACATAGTTTTATCGGGGATATTACTTATTTAGTTCAGGTGTTTGATTATTAAGAAATAATTGACACAAAAATTTCATATTGACAAGTTCTTTGCTTTTATGTTTTGAATATGTATAGTTGTAAGGATAATTAGGGAGATCAAGAATCCAGAATCACATACAAATTATAAAATATGTAGAAACTACTTAGAAACAACAAACAAAGTGAACAATAAAGCCTGATCTAAACCTTAACCTGCAAGCGAATAGAAGAGGCTTCACCACTTTTATGCACCACTGATTCAACGGCAACATCTAAACTATACAGCGGATGTTTGCAAAAAACCAATTGTTCATTTCTATGGCTGTGACACCATAAGGACATAATAAACACCATCCCATAATGAAGAGTTTGTTTATTTTCTCTGACGTCATCTTTTGTACAGAATTAAAACATGAAGTTGTTAACTATCTCCATGAATACTACTTTTTGTGCCTAACTTGGTGCAAAATAGTTTTTATTATTCACATCCATGAGTTCAATCGGTCTGATTTAATTTATCGTAATTATTAAAGACACAATTTCTAAAGATATTTAAGAATACATGAATGTTATTCCGCGTTAACAATTAAGCAGTCAACTTTAGTTTGTGGCTTGGAATCGATGTTTCATTCTATTTTTGAACAGTGCAAATTACGATTTATATTTTATTGGTAAACAAACATTTGTTAACGAAACCTTGTAAAGTTCTTAGTCCAGATGTCATTATTCTGATTTACAAATACTTGTTACAAGTCAATAAAATTGAGCACTTTTACTGTCAAGTTAAAGTATCGCACACACACACACACACAGAGAAAGCGAGAGAGAGAGAGAGAGAGAGAGAGAGAGAGAGAGAGATGTCAGCTGATTTTAAACTTTAATCAGAGTTTATTGCGGAAAATCAGTAAGCTTTGAAAGTATTTAAAATCAAAGTCAGCGTTTCTTGTAAGAACTATTTCATTTGTTTTATCTAAAACAATTTCCTTTTTTGTATATTCTATCTTGAAATTTCAAACTTAATGCAATGATAATATTATTCTATTAATACTGAATACCTTATATTTCTTGGTGCAAGTAAACGTGTTTAACTTTATTTGTTTTTTTTTTAAACATTTTCTTTGCTTTGAAATTGTGATTTGGACATTGGTAAGAGTCTTTGTTTTTGATGCCATAGACTCTTATGATGCGTGCAATTCTTAGGAGTTAAACGTAATAATAGAGTTTTCTGCCAAATTCAAGATTCTGTCACTTATATTTAAGTCAACAGTTCTGGGATAATGAAGAAAACGGAGTATTTCAAAAACACTCATCAAAACCAAATTAATACTGACAGAAGTATCGCTGATTTAAAAATACAAGTAACTTGTGGATATTTCTATCACATGTATTAGGTTATTTGTGTAGAAGCATCTTTGCAATTTTACCTAAATGTAGCGTGTTATTATTTGTAAATGTTTACAAAAATACATACCATAATCAAGGTTTATGAAAACATCCTTCAGGCTAAGTAAGATGTTTGATGGTTTTAAAGGAAACATTGATCTTATGTGGTCGAAAATCAATACTTGGTATCGCTTACACTTGCTTTCAGAATTGTGAAAGTTGGTTTGTAACATAAAGAGGCATAATACACTAAATCACACAAATAAAAAGACAAGTGCCATACACATATTTAATGTTGATATTAAAATTATATTAAGGTTTGTCTTTTTTTGTCAGGGGAATAAGAGAACAATGTTTCACCTTAACTAATAAATAAATTCAGAAAAGATGAGCAACATATATATATATTATATATAATATATATATATATCAGGTATTTTGATATGAAATGACATAAAACATAAAAATGTGGAAGAATGATAGGTTTGTCTTTTTTTTGCTCAGCAGGTGAACGAGAAAACAAGGGTTCACCTTAGCATATATATTGTATGAACACAGAGTACAATATATTCAGATAATTATTTTACAGATGTTGTTATTTTTGTACTAAATTTGCGATGAACCAAATATATAATCTTAATGAATTAATATTGGTTTTTATGAAGTTTAATATCTTTACTCTGTTTAATATTACAACGACCAAATGTCAAAGGTCAAGTTGCGGTAATAGATTAAAAAGATACAAGCTATTGAAATAAATGAAAAACATATAGAACATAATTATTGAAAAATATAAAGCGACATATTTAATGAATAAAATATATAGGTACAAATGTAATGAGATATATATATATAGGGACATACTGAGTGATTTTTATGTTTTTATTTACAATATTGCTTACCTGGCAATTCTAGCGGACATATATCTGTTTGTTGAAGATTTCATAGTGACAATCTCTATGAACATCTTCGATCAAACCAAAGGTGGTAAACTATTGATTTTACATAATTAGATGTGGCGCTGATGTATGACTGTTTTTTCAGATCCTTTGAATTCTCTGGTAATTATTTGTATAGTGACATAGTGCATCAAAATAGTGCTCTTGTGGAACACAGTGCAACTGGCGAATTAAACTATAACAGGGTCTATTTATTAACCTTTCTTTTCATCGTAAATCAGTTTTCTCCACCATCATCAAACTAACCGCATTGAAACAAGTGAAATATCCTGGGGCTTAAAATGCCGTCCGATGCACAATTCCAATCGACTACCATAACTGTATCAAAGCAACCTCCTACACAAAATTTTAAGTAGGATGTCTAATGTTTTGTAAGAGGAAATGTAACCTTGGCAATCGATAATGTAAACGACTACTATCATTTAGAATGATAAAGTGACATTTTACATTCTAAAAATAGGGACCCTGAACAATTTCATCAATTGACTATATAAGTTGAACAGAAATGCTAAAATGAAAATCATAAAATATGATCAATATGATCAAAGAAAGCCGATCTCATTATAAACTGCCAGTAAACACGACATTTTTTTCAGAAAAAAATCATTAATGATTTAAATAAACATACAGCCATGTTTTAAGACAGCTTAATCTTTTAAGGGTTTGTAAGAGCAAATATTTACTCTGTCGTGAAATATATTTTTAAATGATTTACGAATTGGTAAACATATGTGTAAATCGTAATGATACAGAAAATAGGAGGTGTTTACCTTCCGGGGCACCCGGCCTTACTTCCCCGGTGGAAGTTAACGTATCTAACCTGACTTGTCAGTTGCAAAGTTTTTATTTTGCTTTTGGATTAGTATTTGTTTATTATGACAAAAATATTTATTGAAACAATTTAAGAAAAACAACAAAGCAATATTACAGCTAAAACCTAAACTGAACGTAACATAACAAGGATGAATAGTTTTGCTTTTCGTTGGGTTTAAACTCGGAGTGATAATAAAGACAAATGATTCCTTAATACATGTATATACCGACAACCTACGATGTTACGTATAAGATATTTGAAGAAATATGTGTTTTGCTTAACGATCGATACAGAGCACCTCTATCACAATAATAAAAATACATTGTACAAAGGTCCCTGACTTTTAACAAACGACTATGTATCCAGAAATAGACATGTGTAAGTGAGAACCAGAAAATATCATCATAGTCCTGTATAGCCGATCTGGATATAAACTGACATTATAAATCCTTGACAAATTAGGCAAAAGCACATTGAACGATGTACAGTCAGCCTGCTTTAAAGGCCACCTCTATTCAAGAGCCACCTTCTTTTAAAGGACAGTAGAAATTTATCCCACTTGTTTTTTTATTCGTATTATTTGATCGGTATCTAAAGGCCACCTGCCCATAAAGTCCACTTTTCCTTGTTTTCATTTGGTGGCATTTATAGACAGGTTTGACTGTATACTCAACCTTTTCTAGCCATTTTGTAAAATGAATGATTACTATGTTTAACTATTGAAATGTCTAAAAATGCGTTTATAGTGCTATAACTTCCTTTGTCGTGCAATGCAAACTAAATAACGCGCTGGTTAAACTTATATTTCTTTTTTTATTCAAATTCTTAGCTTAATGTTTTAATCCTGAAAATTTTTAAAAACACTTGTGAACGAAATAAATTTCAAATATCTGGGAAAGCGTATCTTTGGCGTGATATGCATAAAGATAAGCAAATATAAGTAATGTCACTATATCGATGATAATTATATTCCTATAATTACATTTGTGTACATTTTCATACAATAAATCATCACAAATGTTATTATAAGCTAAACGGTAAAACTTGAAACTTCCAGAACTAATTATAAACAATATTGCGCAATTGTAAAAAATAATATAATCAACATATTTAGACTTATACAAAAAAGTCAAAATATACAAAGTAAACAAAGGAAACAAAAACATAAAAAATAGAAGCAGAGTAAATGATTGAAAGCTTTGTTCCTTGATACTCGACGGGATATAACAAACAAGTAATTTGTCAAAAGTAAATGTTTTGTAGATAGCCCACGCTGTTTTCTAAGTAAGCTAGATAATGTTTTGTTCAAGAGAAACGTTCTTGAAAATCGATACTGAAGCTACTTTTACAATGATAAAGCTTCGATTTACAAACATGTCTAATGTCAAAATTGAAGTTGTTAAAATGTCATTTTTCTTATGGGTTTTATTTCTTTTTGAAGGGATAATTAGGAAATATAAAACATATTTGTATTTAAAATAAACAAGAAATAAAAAAAAAGATAAATAAGAACAAAAAATTTACTTTTTGCTCAACCTAGAAAGCATAAAGACAGTTAAAATTGTATCTGACCAACAATTTTTAAGTTTGGCAACAAGCTCTGGAGAACTATTGACAATCGATAGTAGACACTACTTTCACAATGATAAAACTACAATCTATATTGGTCTGTGAAGTAAGAAAAGATAAATCGTATAGTCCTCAATCGATCCTCTCGCTTTCAGAGTAAAATCGTATAGTCCTCCATCGATCCGCTTGCTTTCAGGGTTAAATCGTCTTGTACACCATCGATCGTCCACCAATTAAACTTGATTGTTTGATTAACTAACTGTCGCAAAAGATTGTAATAAAACATTAAACAAACAATTCATGATTATTAGTTTTACTCTCTAAGTAAGATTAACTATTTACAATAAATCTATATTGAGTCACATAATGAATGGTGAATCTGTAATAGTTCACAGAATGGCATTGATTTGTTTATGTAATTCGTTTTAGGATGATGAAAATGTAATAGAACTTGAATATAACAATACTCAAAAACTTAAGTACATAGCTTCTTCACACAATTCAACAACGTTTTTTCACCAGTGCTCTCCACATAGTCCATTAACAATTTTACAGTATAACATAATTTGGAAATAATTTTAGAATTATATATATATATATATATATATATATATATATATATATATATATATATACGGTATAACCTGTGTATAAAGACCACCCAGGGGACTGAGCAAAATTGGACTTAATAGACAGGTGGACTTTATAGAGAGGGTCATTTTATGAACGAGTAAACGTGTATTGTTGGTACTGGTAAACAAATAAATTAAAAATAATACCTATAATACCTATTAAAATACCCTTTTGTTTAATTTTGTTAAAATTAATTTTATATTTAAAAAAAATATTTATTATCAATTATAGAAGATATTTGAAAAGTTCATTATAATCTTAATGGGCTGTACATCTGATTACATGGTAACAGTTTATCTATCAGTATACACCTGACTAATGTCTTTGTTTTCTTAGGAAGCAGGGTGTCACTAATTAAAACAATAGGTATAGAAAACATACTGCCCTAAATAACAAAGACTGTTTCTAACTGCTGATCTAATGGCTTCAATCATTGACATGAGTATAAGGACTTCACATTTCCCCCCTCTTTTTACTTATAATAACTCAGCTTTACTCTTTGCAACAAAAATTGGTAAAACTAAAGATTTATAATAATTATATATTTCTAATCTTCAAGCATTTAGAATATAATAATAATTTGGTTAAAAAAATTACATGAAATTAGACTAAAATTATGATATGAAAAATAACTTTAAAAAAGTTGATTGAAATAGTGGACTTTATAGACAGGTTGAGAAGTCATTTGGGACTAAAAAGGGTGGACTCTATTCACATTAGACAGGTGGACTTTATATACAGGGTCATTATATAGTAAAATCCATTGGGGATACTTCAGACCGGTTGCTATAGACAGGTGGACTTTATACAGAGGTGGACTCTATAGCAGGTTATGCTGTATATATATATATATATATATATATATATATATAATATATATATATATATATATATATATATATATATCCAAAATTTGAAATAATGTCTTACACATGGTAGAAAATATTTAAAACAAATAAATCCTTCTTGGGACTTTTCAAGCATACCATAACAACTGTGATTGTTACGTCATCATATTTTTATGACGTAATTCGATTGTTTTCAGAGAGGAGGTCTTTTTAAAGAGAGATAACTCATCGTTCGTTGAGTTTTGCTTTGAAAATACTAGTAAAATATATTTCTTTTTCTATTCTTAAGTTTTGATTGTCATCTAAAAATTTGTAAAATGGCACTTAGACCCTTCTGGATTGGACATATTTATATATCATTTTGCAATTACATTCCTCGTCCATCCAGGCATTATTAGTGGTCTATATATATATTTGTTTTGTTAGTGTCTTTAGATTCGCCGACCGGTACAATCTGGTTCAAACTTCACTTATCATAAAAATTAAATTCTTAAATTTCAATCTACTATACTTTGTAACAAGATGCGAAAATTGTCTTTTATATCTCGTCGTGAAACGTCTCATGAGGAATTGTATTCCAATATGGTCGTCTACTGCTGTAAAATTAAAACTGGTAAAATATGTAAATTTAACAACTGAGTCGGTAGCTTTGTTGGTTGATGTATCCCCCAGGATATAATAAACTTATCAGGCAATAATTGTGCTTTATTGTCTAAGATACACTATAGTCTAAATTTACTGTTAGTTAAAACCTATAAGTCCTCAAACACTAAGGTATAATTCCACATGCAAGGTATTACCTTGGCTAAATTTAATAAAATATATTTTGGACATTGTAGTAACCTAGCAACGTCTTAGAACAAGACGTTGCACAATTTCGGTCCAATCAATGCTTGTTAAGAATTGTATTCCGAAACGACCGTCTAGTGCTGTAAAATTAAAACCGGTATTATATGTAATTATGCAACACCAAAACTGACAGTGTTCAATAATTGCAATAATCATGACGGTGGCTTTAAACACTATACGTCATTCTATTCCATTCTCTGTCATAAACCATATCAAAATTACCGTTTAGAAATAACTTTATGGCTTTATCAAGACGTCAAGCTAATAAGATAATGATAAATAGTTTTACAGTAATTGTTAGGAGAATTAATTGGTTAGGTGTCATTGTTTATTGTTCATTGATTTCATTCCTTTACTTGTTTCATAACCATAACGTTATTGAATGCATTCGTTAATCGATATTGTTTCAATGTCCCACATCTTTCATCTTTGACTATTATGCAATTCTGATTCTGAAATTGAGAATTCTAACATCAATCTGTCCAAACGCATAATAAAAAGGTAATGCATCAAATTCAATTTATTTTGCAACATTCCATTATAATAATCATATTTAATCCGTTGCTGCCAATTATGCAATTTTCTCTGCATCTCAAATAAAAGCACTGACATTTAAACACCATTATGTCGAAGGAAATTATTAACGTAACACTATATTTAATTATGGCTAAATAATAAATAATACACACAATGAAATATTCAGTTATTGAAATCAATTTCTCTGCATATTAAGCAACTTTTGCTGTAGCCAAAACTAAAATACCTCTATTTCTATACCATTATATTAAAACAAATACACCGCAAACTTCAATTTACAGCAACATAATAAATAATTCATCAAAATTCAATTTGCATGGGAATTTTCTGTAAATTGAATTATAACTTATAATTATACACCTCTGTTATAATGCAAGCTACGCGTCATGCAAAACCCAAGTCCACATCAATTTCACTTGTAATTGTTAGTAAATGAATGGTTCGTTTCTTGGCCGCAATAATATAGTGTTATATGAAAATTTAATTTGCAAGAAGGTTTTGTTTTAAAATATGAAAAAAACATGTATATTTTTAAATGTTATAGATAACATTATTATCACGCATAAATATGACGGGAAAGCAATTTGTTTACTTTATTAGTCATAGTTTAGAAATTTATTTACTTTAAAAAGTTTTTGTTTTTTTGTTTTGTAAAATTCATTTCGAAAAAAACATGCAAAAGGGTACACAAATGTAAATATAAAATACTGAATTACCTTTATGCTGAATGTAAAAAGCGGAGAGGTTAAAAACAGTTTCGTCATTTTGAAACGGAATCACGTATAAATATGACGGGAAAGCGTTTTCAGCAATTTGTGTACTTTATAAGTCATTTAACTTTAACATTGTAAATGACATCACGAAGTTAATAAACAACAAAAAAAAAAAAAAAAAAAAAAAAAAAAATAAAAAAAAAAAATCCCGTTTGATTCCAAGTCTTCGGGATCCTGTCTTACTAGACACCGTTTTCATTAAATTTGAAAATTTTATGTAATCAATAATTGTATATTCTTTAAAATATATAGAGTCCTTAACTAATACTTAATGTCGAATATGAACCTTATTATATTTGTTTCTTTAATAATTTCAAATATTCAAACGATGTTTTATATTGTTCCATGTTTTATCAAAACAAACATACTAAAATAATGTAATTCCCAAAGCGCTGTAAATATAATGAATGTGAACAAAAAACAAAATAATAAAAGCATCAACTTTAAATGTTATCACAGAAATTCAGCAGTTTATATATCTAATTTTAATTATAAGCAATAGTAAAGTCTGTAGTTTTATCACTCAATATATCACGTTTATTTGCCGGAAATCGATACAAAAGCTGACTGTTTCAGACAGAAATACTAAAGCAGTACATCGTTGTTTACTTTATTTATCAGTTATTACACGATCGATTTGGTAAAACGAGGCAATAATGATCTCTTATAGAATACGTGGCATTTAAAGGGAACTGTAATTAACGTTGAAAACACTTTCAGAGATTTTAATGGATAGGCCTGTGTCACGGAATGCTGCCACGTGCAGATTATGTAAAACTAGAATTGTACAAAATTAGTGTTTAATGTTCTTTTGACGTTTCATCAATATCAATGCTTCTAAATTGGTAGTTAAACTTGGCAAAAGCAGGCAGCCAAATGTTGCAACCAAAAACACCAAACAATTAATAAAAGGAACAAGAAAATAAAACAATGCAAGATATTCATGTATTGTGATTCGGACAGACAATTATGGTCTCCAGTTATTAAGTTGTGGTATTATAGGAGAATCCTTACTATTCCGTTTTTTTCATTAGGTCAATTCTAGGTTGGTAATTGTGGTTTACGCCATAGTCAAAATTTTTGCATCTTCCTACAGGAGGTGCTTACCCTTCCGGAGCAACCGGTCTCACTTTATGGAAGTTTACTTTTTAACTTAATTTGTCAATTTCCAATGTTTTAGTTTGCTATTGGATTGTGATTTGGACATTTTATGGCCCTCATCATAGTATTGTTGATAAGTTTGATGTCTCTGTGTCCAGGATTGCCCTGGATATATTTGACGTCTCATAGTTCCATGTTCCTTTCACACAATTTTGATTACACACGTGGCGGGTGTAGCTAGCTTAACAGGAGGTGCTTACCCTTCCGGAGCACCCGGCCTCACTTCCCTGGTGGAAGTTCACGTGTCTAACCTAATTTGTCAGTTCAAAGTTTTTACTTTGCTTCTGGGTTGTGATTCGGACATGGATTAGTATGTTTGTTTTTGATTGTTATGTTTGTTTATGATTAAACCTGAAAAGTTTCTTCACCAATCAAAAATAACATTTTTCAAATTACAATCTATCCCTATTGTCATACGAACCTATGCGATGAGGGGCTCTGCATTTCCAAAAGCAGCATATCCGTATAGTTACAATTCATTTTTTTTTGGATATGTTATTTAATATTGGATCCATCCAACATTGAAGACTTAATAATCATTTTGAAGTGTTATTGCATAACACGCTGTTCGTTTTAACCTTATCTACAGTTGTGACGTTATATAATTGTGACAATTATCAACATGTTTGTTTTTGTCCATAAAACGCTAAATTATCTCAGCGGATATGATATGATTTTAATTGTCATTTGTGACAGAAGTGACATAATAATTATGATGGTATTATCAAAATACGCAAACATGTTTTCTTTGTATACTTGTATGACATGAGACAAAATTTATGCTTGTTAAAATAACATAAATTGTAATTTTCCAGTTTGTTTTGGATTGTATGTTTTTATAGATAAAAATATTACATGTTATACCAGTATTAATTTTACAGCACTAGACGACAGTTTTTACTAAAATGGCAAAACCAAATTTATTTGAAGATGTTGAAAAATATATTTTACCAAATTTAACTAAGAAAATACTTTGCCCGATGGAGTATGCCTTAGTTTTTGAGGAATTTCAAATTTTAATTAGCAGCAATTTTAGGTGTATGTGTTTATAATTGAACAAAAAAGTTAATTTTAATTGCAGTGGTGATTACATAGATAATTTCTGGCATTTAAAACTAGATTTTTTAAATAAAAGCTTTGTAAAAGTTAAAAATTTAAATTTTAAAACTTTATTTCGACCATCCTATTTGAAAACCGTACCTCTGGTAAAAATGCCAATTTTAAATGTGTGGAGTGCTTATTTCTTCTGATAATTGTTTAACTACAGCTGCACTGTTTTACTCTATATACTATGAAGGAAGATACCGGGATGTATATTGATATTTTGCATTACCAACACGAACTAACTCTAATAGTATTGACATTTAAGGAAATTATAATGATTAGATGATACTATCTTTATTACAAAAATAACCATTATTAATTTGATAGGTCTTCTGTAAAATTATGTGTATGATGTCATATCAGTCCTTTATAGGAAGAATATCGATACATTTTGAATAAACTATTTGTGTAGGAGGCAAATAACATTGACCTATCAGCTTGACCTTTAATTTGAATACCTATCAGGGACAAGTACATTTATGTATAAGATACAGATATATTATTTTCGTCTACACCATTGGAAATCAAGGATTTTTTATGAATTAACTGCGAATCCTAACACTACCCATGTATTGGCTGGACCATCCTATACAGATATTCCTTATGAAAGGTCAAGCGGACAGGTCAATATTGTTTTCCTATACTAAAAACATCCGGCTGTATTGGTATTTTTGTATTACGATACTGGCATTTAAAATGTCTGAATATCTGACTAAATATTACAGTATTATAATATCCGGAAAATCTGATTGAATTAAACAGACTCGGTTGTGGTGTAATAATTGAATACCACTGACAATATGAACGGATATTGGACTAGAACGTTGTTGAAGGGTTTTATATGGCGTTCATTGTAAAGGTTTTTATATGTCGTTAGATTGATTGATAGTTTACACGCTGTGCTGTAATTAGTGTTTTTGTATTTTATATTGATTTTTGGGCAATGAATTATGATGAATTATTAAGTAAAGTCGGAAAACACTAATCAATCACCAATTTCTATCGAACAATTGTCCTAAAATACAAAAATGATTAATTACAGAAATCATGGCGAATGTGTCAACGATAAAGCAGATTCCAGTTCACATGGAGTGGACAAGGCGTTTATTCGTTTACGCCCCTTCAAGATTCTTCCACCCCAAAATCAGAAATTACTTATCAATCATCAACATTTATTTAGAAATTTTCCTATTATACAAAACCGAGAAATAAAACATTTAATTACATAAATCATGGCGAATGTGTCGACTATAAAATGATTGTTTCAATACCGAATAAATTGACTTGGAGTGAATAAAGGCGTTTTACGCTCCTTTTAAGATTCTCCAACTTATATCAAGAGTCAGTTCAGATAAATTTGGAAAACCGGAGCACACAGAAAAATTTACCGACCATCGACAAGCGAACTAACACACTTCGTCTCACTATGAATTGTCTCCCGTAAGCGCGCTTAAAATCACTCCAAAATAAATAAATTTTCTTGATTTTTGCATAAAAATAGCACATTAGACACCCATTTGGTAAATTGAATTAACATACACTAAATCAAATACCAAATCGAAGACTTCTAATAGTTTTTCAAATGAACACCCTTTAAAATCTGCAGAACTTTTTACGTTTTCTGAACCCATTGCAAAGTCACACGTTGTCGTCAATTCTGAAATCTTTTTAGTCTTCAGTCGTGGAGTGACATAAATTTCTGGCTTATTAACAACGGCAAGTTTGAGAATATAGGTATCGAATCTCAGTCGAACAGATCCTAATGCGAGAAATGTAGTCAGCTCGGGTGAAAAACTACCTTGGGCATAAAAATTAGTTACCAATTGGTTGTTTACTTCAACTAATTTGGATTCTCCACCATCTGAAAACAGACTGCTTGGAATATGCTTCACAATCACTCATTCTTTATGCTTTATATTTCAGGTCATATAAATGTTCTCTATGCCGGATTATTGGGAAATGTAGCCAGATTTCTGTATATATCCTTCTTAGACAACCCATGGTGGGTTTTACCCTTCGAATTTGTACAAGGTAAGAAAACGCAGTTATAAAACAATATAAAACATATTAAAATAATTGATACATGTATGCTGAATTGCTCCTTTGTTTCAATCAATTTAATTGGTCAGACTATTCCGTTATCTTTGCATGAAAGAAGTAGCTGTTGCGTCACGTGGGCGTGGACGACGATTGTTAAAGATTTGTATTCCTACGTCAAGGCCTTGTTGTTCACCTATTTAATTCATAAATGTATGAAATGTAGCAATTTGTTTAGAAAATTATAAATTAAATTATAAGTGATGAAATGATTTAACATGAACCAACATGTAACACAATTCGCATACATGTACGCTATGCATATGCACTGCGGATTATACAGTGTACAAAATGTTAAATTCTTTCATGTTTCCACATATGTAAGAGCTCGGAACACCAATACCTAAAATTCAGTGAGTAATTTTCTATATTAAGCATTTCAAAAACGAAAATTATATATAGAACACAATAATATTGTAATATAGCTTTCATTGCAGAAATTTAACATGTATACCATTGGAATACCACATGGTCTTGTGGCCTTACAAACATGTGTTCTTAGCAAGAACAGAAAATTGTGATTGAGTCACATTGATTATTATCGACTTGTTTGATTGATATTTACAAAAATAGAACAATATTATTTTACATTAATTTTGTTTTTGTAGGATTAACTCATGCGGCGGTATGGGCTGCGTGTTGTTCATATATCACTCAGGCAATTCCACTTGGACTGAGGTCCTCGGCCCAGGGTATTCTACAAGGTCTTCATCATGGGTTGGGTCGTGGATGTGGTGCTGTATTTGGTGGTATAATGGTTTATGGTTTTGGTAAGCATAGTATTTTAATGATAATCTGATAACAATGTATCTGACAGGACAGCTCTCTATAGTGACAGTAATAGTTCAAATATCACAACGGCATTAAAATCACACCACTTTAATCGTATTTAATTGAATATGTATTTTACAATTAAGTCGGTGTAGTGACTAAGTAATTTATATCAAAATAAAATATTCACGAAAGTTTTAATTTCGCTTCTTGTTACTCTAGTAAAATTACGCTAAAATAAAACAAACGCGATATTTTTCGATCAACAGTACTTCATTTCCTAACTTGTCAGTTTCAAATGTTTTACTTTGCTTCTGGAATGTGATTTGGACATGAATTTGTGTTTGTTTTTTTATTATTATTATTTTGGTCTGGAAAAGTCTTGAATAAGGTTTGTGTTTTGTTGCATAGCTCAAAAATGTAACTTCGAAAAACATATTTTATCAACTAAAATTTTAATAAGTGGTTGATCTAATTGTGATGAATATTCTCACTATACCAGCCTATCAAGCCAATGAAACATAAAATTATAAAGTTATCTCCCTTCACCCACAATGCCTTAAAATGATTCAAACAATTGTCCTAAAATACATTTTTATTTTACTGTTTTATTAAATGGAATTGAGACGAGGTATGGAACAACTTCTGTTTTAAGGGAAAAGGTTTTCAAACAATTGTCCTAAAATAATTTTTATTTTACTGTTTTATTAAATGGAATTGAGACGAGGTATGGAACAACTTCTGTTTTAAGGGAAAAGGTTTTCAATTAATTGTCCTAAAATAATTTTTATTTTACTGTTTTATTAAATGGAATTGAGACGAGGTATGGAACAACTTTTGTTTTAAGGGAAAAGGTTTTCAAACAATTGTCCTAAAATAATTTTTATTTTACTGTTTTATTAAATGGAATTGAGACGAGGTATGGAACAACTTTTGTTTTAAGGGAAAAGGTTTTCAAACAATTGTCCTAAAATAATTTTTATTTTACTGTTTTATTAAATGGAATTGAGACGAGGTATGGAACAACTTCTGTTTTAAGGGAAAAGGTTTTCATTTTGCATGTGAGTTAGGTAAACAGCAATAAATATGTATAGCACGTGTTTGGTGGTAGACATTAAGGATATTGAGAACAGATATAAGGTTTAATATATTATGTGGTGACGGTCTTTATTAATACTTTTTCTACCCCCGCAAGCTAAGTTAAGGTGAGTTTAACCCTGTCCGTTCGTTTGTCAGCTGGTGATGGAAAATATTCTTAATTATATAAATTCGTTTCATGTATTTATACACGTTCCAGATAAAAAAAATTATACTCAATACATTATATCGGAAATTTGATCTGTTATTTGTAATCTCTTGCACGTTTTGCAGGTAAATTCGTATCAATATTAGTTTATGATTGAAATAAAAGAATTAAATGAGTTCGATATTTCTTTTTTATTTTTGTTTGTTTGATTTTAAACGCCTGTTACTTCATTAAATGGTTTATAATTAACTCATTTCAATAAAATCGTGTTTGGCCAGTAACATCGCAGATTATTATTTGAATACATGCTGGTTGATATCGATTTAGAACTTGAGTAAAGACACGATAATGACCTCAAGTAACAAATTATCAGTGTCATTATGTCACTTTATAGTGCGGGATGGATTGGAGTGGAGCAATGCTGTACTGGGACCCAGTCTAGATAATGTCACTTATATCTGTGACAGCAGAGGAAACAGGGTGTCCGTGAAAATCACAAACCTTTGGCAAGCAAACTGACAAACGTCCTCCTATTAGAATCTATCCGAGTCAGATTCGAAACTAGGCGGTGGAAGGCGCACTGATCTTTTCTTTTAGCGCGATCTTTAGACCCATCGGTTACAAAAGATCACTATTTATAACATATGAACATCTCTTACATATCTTACAATAGATTGTCATTTCTCTTTACTGTGAAATCTGTTGTTTTCGTAGTTCCAAGAAAAATCCGATTCTGTGGGGTGGGAAATTCATAGTTTGTGGTTTCCGTGTAAAATAAATTTTAATATATAATATTTCGTTGCCATGTAAATTCGTGTGTCAAGGTAAAATATAGACACCACAATAATTAGTGATTTCACAGTATTCAGGTTATCGAGCAACATTCTGTAAAATCCACAATGCTAAAAACTGAATAGGCCCATCATTGTTATGGAAATACATGTATATGAGATTTGATAATGAAATATATCGTCACTCCTTTTTCTTATTTCCAGGTAGTCGTACTACGTTTTGTGTATATGGTATAGTGTGTTTAATAATACTGATACTGTACTTTGGATTAAACTATTTCTTCATGGGCAGAGCGGCATTCTCTTACGGTGGTAGACAACAACATCAAACCCTAGAAGAAGAATCACCCACCCTTCATCTAGCTCCACACGGAGTCCCCTCGGGGATCGCCAGAGATTTGTCAAGTCACAAACTCCGCGAAGAAGGTAAACTTTCCTTTTAATCTTCGAAAATGACAACAGTATTGGCTTTAACAAAAAGCTTGAACGTATTGGGGATATATCCTTTAATAGAAAAATGACCATAGCTTATCATACCATACAACTTCAGTAATTAATTTCAAAGAATTGTTTTTAAATATTAAAATTAAGGGTACAGTGATTTGAGGCATGATTATTATATTAATTTATTATGTAAAAATAAATGTACATTTTCCAATGAAATAAGGAGTATTGTAAATTCAATAGATAGGAAAGATATATTTGTAGTTCAATAAAGCAAACTTTAATTGTCAAAATTGCAAAATGACCATATTTAAACATCACATCGAATACATATGATATACATTTTAAAAGAGTTTAAATTCTGAAATTAGAACAATTAAATTTAAACTTTACCATGATCTTACTTACACAAGAGGAAAAAAATTCTGATAAAAATCGTGTGCTTAGTAACAGTCAACTCAAAATTACGACGCTTATACAAAGGGACCCAACCATTTCAATTTTACGACCAATTGCCCATCAATTCGCAAATTAAAAAAAAATAAAAAGTGATTTAAAAAAAAACCATCATCCCGTGCATGTTTGTGTAATCTATAAAATTTAAGGCGACATTATTTATTATTATTATTATTAAACAAATTATATATTTTTATTATTATTTATATTTTCAGGTGTTTCTAATTACGGATCTACAGGTATGTAACTTAAGTCTCGTTTATAAGTTAAAATTCGAATGGTACCTGTAAAATTGCATCGGAGAAAACATTTGCAGTTTTTTACATAACTTAAGAACTAAGACTACGATCAGTGGAATAAGACACATTGTTAGATAATAATATCTGATTTAGTCACATAACACCAGATGTAATGTCAAAACTGTATCCGAACTTTATTTAATCGTATAGAATCGCATGTCTTTATTATTTGTTACGCCTAATATAAGTTCGACAACTTTCTAACACGAAAGTAATTTGGTTAGGCGATGAAAGTAAGTTTAGACAAATATTCTGTTTGATTGAATGGCTATGTTTTGTAAAACTAATGAACATATTTGAAGACGACAGTGCATATTTTTGTCATACTGATGGCAACGTACCTGAGAACGACAATTCGTCCCAGGACGTAATTTTAAAATTCACATTTAATAGCATCGAATGACGTTCTGTAACATGTGTGCGACATATTTTGAATAAAAAACGGCAACATCATATCATTGGCACGTATATTGAAATATGTTAATATGGAGTCAGAACTTCAACCTGTCTCAGGTATATATACATTACGTACTTAAGCATTTGTAACACAATTACAGGAATGATTTTGTATCATCATAAAGTTGTATTTTGTCTTTACAGTTCAGAATACATTTGGAGATGACAATTTTCAAGAGGTAAGTTATCAACCTAACAATGTTCAAAAGGTCAGGTGTAACTGAAAACATAAAACAGGATAGACTTACATGTACCTAGTCATAGAAGCCTTCATGATAATTATGAGTTCACGCAAAATTGCTAGAGATGTGGATTTTTTCATTGATGATAAAATTGCCAACGTTAGTTTCCGACGAATCTTGATACTTGATACTTTTGTATTTTAAAAAAAGTAATTGACACTTTTCTGCAAAATTGCGTATTGGGCTCCACAACAAATTTTTGCTTTATTAAAAACGTTTCAAAATGCTGTATCTTTTTGTATGACTGAAGAGTAAACTAAACCAAACATGTCGGAAGCGTCTTAAAACTGCTTCTATTCTGAGGTTGATCTATATTTTAGAGAAAACAATCCACATAAAATCCACTTAGGTTTATAAATTACGATAAATTTTTGAGAAAATACGCTAAATGATGTATATTAGGATATAATCACGGAGATATTCTTATTTATCACGCAAATGGTATTTATGTAAAAATAGAACATTTATGTTCAATGCTTGTAATTCGAGTGACTGTTTCATTATATACTGCCGTTGCTTTGTATGTATGATATATACATGTACCATTTTTTAATGTGTTTTATGAATAAATTAAAAAACCTGGTATATGATATATATAACCGCTTATTTTGTATAGGCACTGGATACAATAGTAATGTGGTATAAATCTTGTTAAAACAATTGACCAAAATCATAAATACTCTGACGGTTTTCTGTCAGAAGACACAAAATTTCTGGGGAGAATAAAGATACGGAATGGTAAAGGAAAATTGGAGAGATTTTGGAAAACTTTTACATCGCTAATATCCGAAAAAACAAAACCGTTTTAGTGGAAAACGTTAATCAACGTATGTAATTACATATCAAATGGAAATAATTGTTCCACACACATTTTATTTGGTGGCACGCTGGCGAAGCCCAATGCATGTATAAGGATAGGAGCACAAAGTTGTACATTACCATGGTAACTTGTATACAGACATAAATACCGTGCATTTATATTGTGTTTAAGTATTCATCTCCTTCTTGTTAATCTTTATAGTTTTGCTTTTAATTTCAGAGAAATCCTCAGAAGATTATGATGGACGGACCACCTCTTGTCCCTACCCAGATCTATCAACAACAACCCTTCAATAGTATCGATCAGCGCTTTGGACCGTGATGGATAAAATTACTGACAATCATAGGGTCAAGTAGATTTATGCCATTACCGTTTGAATTTCAGATTATTTTGGAAAAATTACAAAAGCAAATATCATGGTAGAACTAGCAAAGCTCATTTGTACGGAGAACATTACAGCTTTGGACCATGATGGATACAATAACTGACAACCTTAGGTCCAGTAGATTTATTCCGTTTACGTTTAATTTCAGATTACTTTGAAAATAGTACATACAATTACAGAATATCTTACAACAAAACTCGTTTTGTATGAAAAACGATCATCAACAGCAACAGTCCTTTGCATTTTGAATCGTGAAAGGCACACTGGTATCAGGTTCTACTTCAACAGATCATCTTATATATTATATTGTATAACATAACTTTAAAAGTAATGTGATATCAATGTTATATCTTTTGGTTTTGATCAGTATGGATGTGATTGGAATCACAAACACAAACATACCAGCCATTGGCCAAATAAAAACTCTAAAAGTAAATTACATATGTGCTTCAAACAGGGAAGTGAAGTTGGGTGTTCCGAAAGGATAAACAAGCACCTCATAATTATAACAAACTTTAAATTTTGATTTCAATAGGCAGATGTCTCGATTTATTAAGATGACTTAGGGCGTTATTATGCCAGGCAGTTTTATGTCAGGAATTTTGTTTTATCCTTTCTATTGGTCAGCTCGAAAATACGCAAATATCAATACAATGTTTAATGCTACCAGTTTGTGTGTCACGATGCATACTCAAATGTCATATTGCATATTTAAATGATAAATTCCATAGAATTTCATATTCAAATGTTGATTCACATATTCAGATGCCACATTGCAAATTCAATTGTTAATTTATATCTTGAAATGCTAAATTGCAAATTTAATTGCTGCAATTCATATTCAAATGTTTAAAATATTCAAAATTTATTCAATTGCTTAATTTCACATCCAAATGTAGAATTTCATATTGAAATGCTGAATTGCACATTCAAACGTTTACATGTTCAAATACCGAATTGCATATTCATATGTTAAATTGCACATTGCATATACAAGTACAAACCGTAGAATATCGCAAACAATTATTTTGTTTGGTCGTTATGGCAAGACACTACAAAACCGGAACCGGATTTAGCTTTCTCGGAAATCGATTCAACCACTAAAGAACCGGAATCGGATTTATACTTATAAGAATGTGATTAAAAAATAAACATGGCAATCAAAAATGAACACGTCATGTTGGGATCAAGTTAGCTGAGACGACATAGCTGTTATATATGTATACACGGAGTTTGAACAAGTTAAACGAAAGAGTATAGATATTATATACACAGAGTTGTATAGATACATTAGTTATATACATGTGTGAACTTCAAAACTAGAAGTAAAGTGTAGTTGTTTATGATAATCAAATAGTTTCTGTAATAGTGTTATAGTTCAAATATAAAACAATGAATCAGCTACACAAACGTGTTTAGTTATTATATTTTATACAAAAGTAAGATAAAGATATACAGTACAGACCTGTCGAAAGTTTAACACTAAGCTAACGAATTAGTGCCGAAACTGTACCTCATCTCGGCCATCGTTAGCTACAGTACAAGTCTATCGAAAGAACGAAAAAGTGCCGAATCGGCTGCCGTCATCTCAGCCATCGTCAGCTATATTAACGTCTCGATAGCTGTTATAATTATCTCTCTGCACCTTTACAGCTTCCAACTATCGGCATATCTAGACCACACAGCCGTCAAGGTTGTCTCCTTTTCGTTAGCTTAGTTTGACGCTTTCGACAGGCCGGTATTGCCCTTCTACAACCACAATATTGCTATTGGTGAGATTATCTCGACGGTAAAATCCAATTAGAAGCAACCATTGATTGCCTAAGAATCCACAGAACGCTATTCTATTTAATTAAAAAACTTCAAGACATTTATAATTATTATTTTGTTTATCTCTTACAATATTATTTAACATGCACGCCTAGGGGTATATAGGCGTTAGTTACGGGGTTGGTTTTGATTCTTAGAAAGGAGATGTTTATACAGAGGTGTTAGAAAAGGTTAAAGACATTTTTCTTATAATTTTGTTTAACATGAAAGGCTAGGGAGCGTATAGTCTTTTGTTATGAGCGGATTGTGTAGTATTCAAGATATTTTATGTAATATGGTTGGAATAAAGTGCAACCTACCTTAAAGGTCACCTCTATATAAGGACCACCTGCTTATAAAGACCAGTGTAATTATATCCCAATTGATATTTATTCATATTAATTGAACCTGTATATATAAAGGTTACCTGCGCCACTTTTACTGGTTCCCTTGAGTGGCCTCTATAGACAGGTTAAAGACATTTATATTGATAATTTTCGTTTGCCGTGAATGATGTTCCACATACAATGCTAGGGTCCTCCAGTGTTTTTTTTTCATAATGCAGTTAGTGAGTATTGAAGATTCCATTGTGACCGACACATAAAACAACAGATGGTGTGTACATTATTCATAGACAACGTTTACTCGGCAAAGAGTGTCGTTATCACGATTTGAGCCGAAAATATTAGTTCATATTTTAAAAAAATATTTCTATGTAACAAAATGTTAAATTCCCTGTTGCTATCATTTTACTGCCCATAAGGTAGAATTAGCAAGGTTTGGATAAAATACACTCTAATAGCAGATAAAACAGTTTTTGTTTTTTAAAGAAAAGTTGTTTTTTCAGTACGGTCCTTTTGTTAGTGACCGACGATATACTGTTGTACCATGCTGGAATCGTACCCTACTGTATTATGTTGTCATATATCTTTTTTTTAGTTTAATCATAAAATATATGGTATTTGAATGTATTTTAAGATTAAATTAATAAAACTGTATATGACAATGTCATCGGCGGAACGCACAGGCACAATTTCTGTACCTTAACTTATACTATAGATGGTGACGTCTCGATATATAAGTGAAATATCCTTGACTGAAACGTTACTTTCTCAACTCTCTAGTAATGTAACATGCGTATGCGTAATAAAGTCGGGGTTGTCTTTCTTTCATTACTAGAAAAGAACGTTCATTGCCAAAGAAACCTCGGTGACCTAAGCTTTAAGCGGTTTTAATCACATAACGAGCAGATTATAGTGTGAAAAAGGTTCCGTCCAGACACTTGAAATAATATTAATTTAGTAAAACTATGAAGACCTATTTTACAAAATGTGGTGCAATGCACATATTATCAACCAAAGTTAGTTTGCTTATTTTCCTTTGAGTTATTGCCCTTTGAACATAAGTAGAAATACAAACAAGTACGTGCTGACGTACTAATGGGGCATCTTAATTCACTCAATTTGCTTATTTCTAATCTTTTCCTATGACATTCCCGGGGATTTATGATCTTCGAAAGCTTTAGACCAAAAGGGATGTTCTTATAGTTGTTGGCGAGATTTCGAAGCTGGTGTGGACCTAAACTTTTCGCTTTCTTGTAACACTTGTCTTGAGCCAAACCAAAACAAAATAAGGTTTTACTTACAACCCAACTACACACAGTTATATTTTAATTTAATGATATACATATTATATTGTCATAATATATTGTGCAGTAGTGTGTCCACAACCGTGTGCTATCTGTTTACTCATGGCACTAAGTTCATCCAACGATGTCGCTGTTTTAGTAGCTGTGTTTAAGTTGTATACCATTTTAAGCTAAAAAAATGCATATATGAAAATAAATAAATAAATAAATAAATAAATAAATAAATAAATAAATAAATAAATAAATAAATAAATAAGTGTGTGTGTGTGTGTGTGTGTGTGTGTGTGTGTGTGTGTGTGAAAATTCTTGACAAATTATAATATAATATGTATGTAAAGACAATGTAGCTCACTAAAATTATATAAAATTTCTACATTTTCCCAACATGTCTCACTTGTATCATCGGGACGATAAAGTAAATTGTATAGCGCGATGCTATTTTTGAGGTTATAGATAACTTACTTCTTAGCACTGCGTTAAGTTTCATATTAAATTCATTGTTAAAAAACCATTCCTTGATGTCACGTTGTCTATCTGTCGGTTTATTTGGAAATTTATAAAAAAGGAAAGATGTAAATTTTAGGCAACCCTTATGTGCCCACAGACCAATTGTTAGTTGCTTTGTAACGCCACATAGTGGTGTTGTCGCATCAACGCACTCGACACGTGTATGCAGGGAATTTCAACGCATAAAGAGCTCGGCCACGTTTATGTGTCGGCGTTCACCGCATAAAAATGTGTTGCTTATATGCCGCGCAAGAGTGCCTTTTTTACGCATAGCTGTGCTGGAACACGTTTATGCGGCAAAACCGATATGTGGCGTTACACTGCCATAATCACATTTTTACAGCAGAAAAAAAGCTTGGTTGATGTTCTTTGATGTACTTGGAAACATTATACAGAAAGACTTCCATTTGTATCATATACCAACTATTCCATTTCGACTTAATAAGCCGAAAAATTTCAGAACAAAGGAATTTAGAACATTTCTTTCCCAAAAATGAATGGGCGTGGGTAATGATATACATATTGCTGAAGTTTTTTTAACACTTCCCAATATCAATACGCTATATATTCATCAGTAGAGAATGGATTTTGAATGTTTTTCTTTTCAATATAAATGTGTAACTATATTTTGGACTAGAGATATAGATAAGAGTTTACCTCAAGTTGTTGCATACCACTTGTTGTATGAACCAACAGCTGTTCATTAGGTGTCAAGTCTAGAACGTAACAATTGTGGTTAACCTTCATAGCCAACTTGTGCTGGAAAAATGTGTAAAATAATTATTAGTATGATTGTGCAAAAGAATTTTTCAGTATCATGCTTTTCCATCTACGAGCCACAAAGTTCTACAAAATTCCTACGAAGAAAGGGGAAAGAGGGATCGATAATAACTACAAGGTGGACGCTGTTCCAGAAATATATTAATTTTAACTACATAAATAAATAAATAACTTAAGGTTGATTGTTTCTCAATTGTCCATTTTACTTGTAAGTAATCATGAGTTCAATATATAAAACATTATGTTTCATTTGTATTTCCATGATAGAAAGTAGAATAAAATTTCCCATAATATTTGCTGTAACCAGACTGTACTTCTGTAATATTTAACGTGAGCAGATATGGCTTTGTACACAGATATTAATTACGTGTGGCGGAACGGGCTCGATAAGTTACCAGGTAGCTCAGTGGGTATATAGTCTCGCTAGTATTGGGAAAGTCCCGGTTTGGCCGTTGCATTTCCTCTTTCCTGTTGCATTTGAGGGCTTCTCCGACCCTTGGAAGTGGCCGACTAACAGGTTGGTCCCAAGAAGAAACCTGGTGGTTTTGATTCAATGTAGTTGAATCATTAAAGAGGACGGGATATGTGGAGGGCCGGACTCAATAGGCAGCTCAGCGGGTAGAGCTTTCCGCTAGTATTGAGAAGATCCCGGGTTTGAATCCCCGTTTGGTCGCTGCATTTTTCCTTTTTCTGTTACATACGCAATGTGTTTATGAGCGATACTCGGAAAATAATACATATGTTCACACAAGTTTTATGCAACTTCTCGAGAGTTAGGGTCTCTATGGTCTGTATCTGTATATATAAAGGTAAACAACATTGACCTGTCCGTTTGACCTTTGATTTAAATATTCATTATGGATGAGTAAATTTAATAAACAGGGATCATTATATATATTTCGTCTACCTGATGTAAACAGTAATCATGGGCAATGTGTATATGTATTAACTGCGGATCAAAACGCTACCCATGTGTTGCGTGGACCCTCCTATATGAATATTCCTCATTAAAGGTCAAACGGACAGGTCATTTTTGTTTGTCTATACGTTGATGGCTCCAATACTGGGGTAACATGTATATGTAATGGTAATAGTTATATGTGATGCACGTGCTTGCTTCTGAATGTTTAACTTACCGTGTTACGATCGTAGAAAAAGTTGAATTGTTCTTTTTCATTTGGTTCCTTTGTCGTGCTCATTCCACTGACAGCTTCATTCTAAAATCGTATAAAACGGTAAAATGATTTGAAATCATTGTATAAAAGAGGTAAAAGGTTAAATTGTGGTGGGTTAGTGGTTGGTTATATGGAATGTAAGGGACGGCGACAATATAAGTCACCTCCTTTCTTAACGTGCTTTTAAAAGCTTTATTATTGTTTAAAATCCCTTTGTTGGATTTCGGGACCGTGGGGTGGTGTGGGTGGGGATGTTAATCATCACGAATTTACATCACAACGAATAGTAAATATTTGGAAGATCTAACTACGTAGTGCATTAACTGATCCCAGTAAAGACTGGTTGAATAATCCACACAGCAATCAAAAACATCAAAATTAATATTGAATACAGCCAACTTGCCCGGGCTGGGTCACTCGAAGGTGTCTTAACGGTTACGAATATATACTTGCTGCATAAGCTTCGGAATAGCCAGCATAAGTGTAGTCAGAACACATTTCAGCATTTCAACCCCCTCGTGAGACCGCGGTGGACTAATTATGGATAAGACGTGAGTCTACAAATCCATGGTTTTCTCACCGCTGTGAGTTCGAGTCCTGATCAGACCGCATGTAGGAAAGTGAATTCTTCTTGCCGTTGGCTGGTTGGCCTTTACTGCTGTCAGTATAATCTGACTCGGGGAATGACATGCTTGTCTGGCGTGCTTACTCGGTGAGCTAGCACCTTAAAGTCGCCCTGAGTGCACGCTGGTACTAGGCAGCCCATAAAATATACTTCGCATGCATACACGAACTTGTTTATAGATTAATAAAGTAGTTCTGAATAGCTGAATAATTGCTGATGCGTTAAGCAACATTCCACAACAACAATATTAACTCCCTCGAGAAGCATTATCAGCATTTCAAAACAACGATGAAGAAAAAATTACAGGAACCAACCCGTATATGTACTTTAAATATAATTCACAATTATCACTACAAAGAATGGTCGAATTATCATCGACGCAAACCAAAAATATCAAAGTATTCAGGAAAACAACCAGGTGCACTCGGCATGACCCCCTCCCCCCATCCCCGAGAATCATTGTCAGTATTGTAATTGTTTTCGATACTAATATGACGATACGAATGAAACATTTTAGTAATTTTAATGCATGTACGTAATGAATTCGTCCAACCTGATTTAAAAAAGAATTAAAAGAATTTCTTATATTAAGATGACCAACCTGTAACAAAATAAGCAGAACTGCTGCACAAATGGAACCAAAAATGAGTTTAGATGCCATGTTTATCACCTTCAAGAATTGACAAAACTAGGCCGTTATTGTAAAGTTTCTGGTTTAAATCAGTTTAAAGTTTAAAGATACTCTTATCTGGTAGATACTGAACTTAATTCCCAAAGACAAGAGCGTGAGTGAATGTAGTAGGGTTCATTTTAGTCATGATTTGATTACCTTCATACATCACCCGCTAAAGTAATATACAGCAGAGAAAGTTTAATAATTAGTAAATCATGAAAAAAGTCCCATCCATATCAAAACCACAATCCAAAAGTAAAGTAAAATTTTTGAAGCTAGCAAATTAGCTTAAGTACACTAATTTCCACCAAAGAAGTGAGACCGGGTGCTCCAGAGAGGTAAGCACTCCCTGCTGAGCTAGTTACACCCGCCAAGAGTGTAATTTAAATTTGGAATGGAAGGACATGGAACTATGGGGCGTCAAAAATATCCAGTATAGAGACATCATACTTACCAACAACACTGTGATGACGGCCATAAAACTTTTTGAGTGCCTTGAAAAGCCTAGGCCTGCAATATCCTTGCGTCAACAATATATTTGTAAGCATGTTGCTTCATTGAATAAAGTTCCCGTAGTGGAACAAGCTCTACCATGCAGCGCATTAATTGTCAAACAAATATACGATAAGCAGTAGAGGCAGATATATTGCTTCATTGAGAAGGATATTTTAACAGTAATGTAATTAAAGTCACAAGGTTTGTCATACAGCTTCAAATGTGCCCTTTCGTTGGCGTCATAATTGAGGTACAAGTCTAAATATGAATCAGAACTTCTTGAAAAATTAGTTGCATATTTTATTTAAAGCTCGCAGGGATAGATGGCATCCACACAATCCGCAAATTAAGATTATTAATAGATAGAATGTCATCTAATATGTATCTGTATGTTGAGTTGAATTGGTGACTGTCTTCTCTCCAGATTTAAAACAGTTCTGCATAAAATCTGCTTCATATATACGAATAAAGAAATAAATCAGCAAGTAATGAGTCACAGTTTGTGCCTATTGGTATACCTATTGTTAGTTGGAAATTATATTACCAAAGCAACAAACATGATGTGTAAAAGAAAACTCGTAACATTTTGATTGTATATCCAATAAATATTTGTTTGGAATCCGTATGGTACTTGACTGCTTGAAAAAAAATACCAGAATCCCTATTCAGCACTAGATATTTGCATCTTGGCTTACGAATTTTGTAAAAAGATACAACAAAAAGTAAAAGGTCGACCGAGATGTGTAAAGATAGTGGCTGAATAAAAAACTGTCTAGAGATAGATGACAGCTACCGAAAAGCTGTCTAGATACTAGTATAGATAACGAGGCATCAATCAATCAATCAATCAATCAATCAATCAATCAATCAATCAATCAATCAATCAATCAATCAATCAATCAATCAATCAATCAATCAATCAATCAAGCAATCGATATCCATGCACATTGCACTGACTGCAAAGAAAAAAATCTCTTTAAACATAGCTTGTGACGTATCGGTATAAGTGAAATATTCTTAGCTTGAACGTTAAACCACACAACTAGTAACTGTTTAGTATTGAATTCAAAGGCCCGTCCGTCCATTCATTCATAAATTGCCTCACATGACATATACTAGTATGTTACCTTTTTTAACCTACATTTGGCGGTATTTCAGTGCATCTGTTCTTATTAATACATGTCGTGTATGGAATGAATGACATATGTTTGAATCACGTTTTAGATATTCTGTAGACAATTATACACGGAAAGTACACTAGGAGATACACTGACGGTCATTTAGAAACCGTTCAAAGCAACCGGGCGAACGGGTCACTGCAGATCCTACTGTGTGGCTTCGAATATTATTTTAATTGGTATATATCTGCTGAAGTACTAAGCATTCTTGTTAACCCAAGAGGCAATGCATTGTATTGTCAGATAAACATTGTTTTGTTTCGAGCGCTTTTGATAGGGAATTTTATTCCGAAAAAAAGCAATCTAGTACTACAAAATTAAAACAAGTTTAGTTATAATTAGATTCTGGTGGAAGAAACTTTGTTAGTTCGCTGTCCAAACGTTGACGTTTGTCTCTGTTCACCCCCGTCCCCTGTAAGATACATGAGCTGGCCACTAACGCATTGCGGTTCCTTGTATCTTTCACCTAGGTTAAAAGATCCATATATCAGCCTACCGGACTTTGGGTGGTTTGGTCCGATTACCCTGGTTTCAATAAAATAAATTTGACTGGGAAAATCATTACACACAAAAGACTAAATACAACATTAAAATGACGGAACAAATTATGAATTATTTTAATTGCGGAACACATGGCCTCACTTCTATGGTATTTTAATTGCGGAACACATGGCCTCGCTTCTATGGTATTTTAATTGCGGAACACATGACCTCGCTTCTATGGTATTTTAATTGCGGAACACATGGCCTCGCTTCTATGGTATTTTAATTGCAGAACACCTGGCCTCACTCCCCGGGTGGAAGTTCACCTGTTTAACTTAATTTTCCAGTTTCAAAGTTTTTACTTTGGTTTTAGGATTGTGATCCGAACACGGACTGGTATGTTTCTTCTTGACTTTTACCTTACATATTTTATTCCTGAATAGCATCATTTTACTTAGACAAAGTGAAATTAAAAAATTAGTTTATATTTGCAACAAAAACGTGTTGTATTTAACTCAAACTTAAATTGACTCGCTATTATTGTGAATTTACTTGCATAACCCTTCATATCTCGATAATGTCCTACTAATTGGCTCTGTAGGGACTTGAGTACTTTTAAAGATAAGAGCGTTACAAATTGTCTCAGAACTTAAAATTTGGTCTCTTTCCAGAGTTGAATAATCTAGTGTAAACTGAAAAACAAATCACCAAGATGCAGTTATTAGCTTCTGTAGTTCTCGCCAGTGTTTTACTGTGTGTAGTAAGTAATTCAATAATACACTATCATATCTTTCAATTTGTGAATATTATAGAGAAAAACATGCTTATTCTGTCAAGTACACAGTACATACAAGTATATGTGATATATAAACGTGCGTATTTATAGAGAACTGGTTGAAGAATAAGTGGGATGGCTGAGTCGCTCCCATAGCACTATAAACTCACCAATGAAGATTTTCTTCAAGGGCCGTCAACAGTTTTTAAATCAGCGGTCACATTTCGCATTTGTCTGGTCTTTTGGCTGTTGTTTTTGTATTGTTTTATATCCTTGGTTGCCTTTGCTAAGTACATGTTTTTCAGGTTTACACCTTATACATGTGCTGTATGACGTAGGATAAAACGTGCATGAAACTTTATGTAGTTACCAAAGTCAACATATCTCAAAGAAGCAGAAGTAGTAAAAAATTTCGTATTGATAATCAGCTGTACGTTTCTTGTATATCTTGTATATATTCATAAAAAATGGTATATGACATATCGAATCGTTTTGGAAAGCCGACAGAAACAGAATAAAATACATTTTATTATATACAGCTGTAATTACCTTAACTCCGGTGGTTCACTCGATAGTCCGATGTGTAATTCTCTGCAAGGAGCAGTGTTGCAGAACTCTGTGGGTCCCACTCTTTAGATCAAAAGTTGATTGTTAACACAATTCCATAGCAAACCAATATGCAACCAAGAAACAAATTATTGGCATTCTAAGCAAAGTCAACTTCAGTAAACAATATTTGAATTTTGACCAAAGAAAAACTTATTTAAATCATGCTATTGTTCTTTTTCAGTGGTCTGCCACTATGGCACCAACCACCCACCAACACCACCATCACAGTACAAGAGAACCATACGAATCCGGGGCTGCATCGTTTTTCTATGACGCTCATTCGGTAATGTTATATATTTAGTTTAACTTTCAATAACTTGAAAAAAATCATCAAATGTTTTATGTTACCTTGTTTTTCGCAACTTAAAATTTTGCCACACAAATAGACGAATTTTTTACTGCAGTACTTAATCTCTTTTCTCACAACCGCATTTCTTAGGATCGGCAAGTCATGTCATGTGTCCAGCATAAAATGCGATTTTTGGGCCTATGAGATGACCAATTTTTTTTTTTTACAATTTGGGTCCAAGCACTACTAATATGGATTCGTATTCTAAAACGGTGGTCTAGTGCTGTAAAATTAAAACTGGTATAATATGTAATTAGAAACCACGTTGATTTACGTAATGTAACAATAAGTGTTTTATGTATGTTTTAAACTCACCTTTGTACCTTTGTACGTAGAAGATTTACAGATAGCATCAGATACCATTATCATTTGTAGTTCTTGTCTATTACATAATATACCAGTTTTAATTTTACAGCACTAGACGGTCGTTTCGGAATACAATTCCTCATCAGTAGTGCTTGGACCAAAATTATGAAACTACAATTGTTTTCAAGATGTTGAAAAGATACCCAAATCTAACATATTTTGTCCAGAACCCTTTAATTTGCAGAAAAATTTCGTAAATTTTACCGAAAGTGTTTTTACTAACAATTTTCTACAATTTCGTATGAAATACCAATATTCCACCGATTAGTAAATATTCGACCTTTTACATCGTAAGCTATCCAACAGACTGATAAAAAAATCGGTTCGGCTTAGTATGGTATATCTGTTAATTAGAATTGTTTCAGACTTTTTGTAACCATTGTTCCTGGAACAGGGTATGTGTATGATGTGTTAGTATTTTGTTTCCCATTTAATATTTAAATTGAGTTTTAATCTTATATTATTACAGAACGTACTGGTTGTCAAGATGATCCCCTACTGTTACCTGGTAGAACTGAACGCTGCAGAACAACAGACGGTACACACTGCTGATGGACTTCGACAGCTTGAGGTAACACGCTGGGGGATAACAGAACTTTTGTATGCCCTTTGGGAATAGAACTGCTTTAATTATATTAAAAAAAATCCATTGTCGTTTTTATGACGTCAGTTTAAGCGAAATTGGTTTAGCCGCTGTATAATATGATACCCCTTAACGTTTGTGCGAAATAATAATTTCCATTGGATATGGAATCATATCAGTTAATGTTTTCTTGAAAAATTAACTTATTCCGGGAAATGCCAAACACTAATATTAATCAAATGCATCATTTCTCTGTCTCCTTTGTGGGGCATATTGTGGTTTACCGGGGCGTATCTAGTAATCATTACAAATTAATGCATTTCCGGAATGTTATAGAAATACATATTTTTGGTCGGAATTTCCCAGATTACAATGTTTTAACACCACCGTTATGAGAATTCACATGGTTTGAACGTCATTCAAGACATAGAGAAGTCAGAACTGCAACATTTGTGCTTTTCACAACCGATTTATAATAATTTCTATCTTTCCCTTACAGGTCCGGGCATTCCAGCTCCTAAATTCTGCAGTACATGAGGCTATAAAAGGCAATGATTTGTTGGTACTCAGCCACACCGTAGGTAGATTATGTAAGAACCAAACTCTGATTAAAATCCATGATTAACTGGTTTGAATATTTTATTAATGTAATAATAAATGTCTTTATTAGAGGTCTTGTTTTTTGTTATTGAAAACATTCTTTGACGAATGGAACCTATCAGAATCCTTAGCCACTTCAGGGCTGGGACAGAGTTTTCTGAATACGAGGGTGTCTAAGTTACACGTACGAGAACTTTAGCTAGTCAAGGATATAAATAGGACACCCAAGTATTCAGAAAATTGTCCCATCCCAGAATTGGCCTTTTGTACAAGAAATTGCAGATTGAATTTTTGTACCAATCGCGCTAAAATTAATGAAGGGATTGGGGGTAATTACATGTGTATGCATATGCTAAAAATTTATACACATGTACTATACTTCCAGAGGACCACTATGCTCTTGTAATTACTAGGAAACCGGTTATCCCCCCTTGTAGTGCTGTCCGATTCTTTTACGTGTCGACCTGATTGT
This sequence comes from Anadara kagoshimensis, assembly GCA_021292105.1. Taxonomy (NCBI): domain Eukaryota; kingdom Metazoa; phylum Mollusca; class Bivalvia; order Arcoida; family Arcidae; genus Anadara; species Anadara kagoshimensis. Next base: position 164,029 of record CM037867.1, on the reverse strand, counting down.
CAGCATTTGTTTACAATAATGGCGTCAATTTGGCTGACAACAACGCACGAGAGCATAGATGCCCTCTGGAAGTATAGTACCTTTCTTGAAAACAATAGTATAGAGGAGGCCCGTTGCTAAGGAAAAGCAGAAACTATACAAAATAGAGTCTATGTAGATACCAAATCAATATCCTACATTTTTGACATGTGATGTACACCCCTCCCCCCCCCGATCGTCTGTATTTGTTTACAATAATGGCGTCACGTTTTGCTGACGTCAACCCAGACAAGTTCATAAGTTAACAGGACATTTAACAATTTTACGGGATTACTTAAAATAGTAAATAGTCAGTACTATATTCATAACAGTCCATGGTATCATGTGATGTACTAAATACATTATTGTGTATTTCTGAGGGACTTATGATACTATAGTATTGTCTTGGGGAGTATAGTGCCTGAGCCACCAAGACAACACTATATAAGCACAGGTCCTCCAGGAAAACACGACGATGTATAAATAGTGTTGTCCGAAACAGAGAAGTTCGAAATAGATTGACAAATGACTTTATTTCGAAACTTGACGTTTGCAAACGTTTTCCATGTCTAACGGAAATAATTATTCTACATGAATGCAATGTAGCGTCAATTAGTTCACTTACGAACCCTGCTGTTGTATTGTTCAACAAGAAGCCCAAGAGTACATGTAAATTGCACAGCTATGGTAAACCAATTGTGAGAGCCATTTTGCAAGGTGGGTAAAATCAAGATGAACAACAATGATTTTCATACGTGTAAGAAATAACGTGGTCAAAACAACATACTTGCATCTTGTAGGGTAATTATTTCAGGTATCCGCTGGTTTTAGAGGTAAACGGAAAACTGCTATTTTGTGTTCTGTATTAATGTTTTTATTTATGGACCACCGGTTGTGAAATTAGCAGGAAGGTAAAAGGACTACATATAGTACTATAACAAATTCATTAGACATTTTCTCCAATGGCTGTCAAAGGTCGGCGATTTTATAATCAGTGATCCGAAATGTGTTTCTTTTTCTTTGTATTGTTATTTAAAACCGTTTTATAATTATCTCAATTTTGATTTCTCACGTGTAGGTAGCTAGAGAAGAGAAGCTCGCTCATCCATAGAACCCGGCCTCACTTCCTTGGTCTTTAACTTGATTTTTCAGTTTATAACGTTTTTACTTCGCTTTTTCGGTATTTTTATTTGGACATGAACTGGTATGGTAGTTTTTATTATATTTTCGTGATCTAGGTTGCATTGGTTGTAACGAAGTATGTCTTTTAGTAAGAAATTGACGGATCGCTGGCCACGCCCACAATGTTCCAACGAAGGCCCGGCATGCCTGAATTACGCACAAAAAGAATGAAAACTCGGCCTGATTTTTGGTATTTAATAACGTCACTGACACTTGCACGTCATTAGTTGCCGTGACGCTGCTTTGGTACTGTGATGGCGGCCAGTGTCGGAACATAAAAGGCGTGACCGGCGATTCGTCAATTATCTACTTCTATAAATAATACATAGACCAACATAAAAAACAATATAAACATTTCTTACAAATTTATTCATCAATTAAGCCAAACCAACAGTCTCACAAAACAATCAAAGCAGTCAAAGTTTTATCCGTATCACCAGAAAACAGTGATGATGCCCATCATATATCTATCTGCCTTCAACATAAAAAAGCTCCTGGTTCAGTTGTATTCACTCATTTCCAGTTTGCTGAATATCCATATTCACTATCTGAATCTTCAAAGCCTATTCTAACGAGAAAAGAAACCACGAATTAACATTTAAGCTAGAAATAAACCACAACATTAACATTTCAAAATAATGTCATTTGCTACTTTTGAAATTTTATGAAAAAAATATTGTCATATATCATTCAAAAATATTAAATTAGCACATGACATTATTGTTATGCTACTTTTAATTAGTTTTATCAAAAACAGGAATGCCTTAGTAGGTAAGAAAGGCTGGATTTATGTAGTTTTATGCTGCAGTCAAGATTTTTTTCCACTTGTATAGAAGCGGTCAATTTAGAGATGGAGAAAACCGGAGTGTCAGGAGAAAAGTACCCACTTTCGGCATGTGAACTAAGATTTTTTTCACACCTGGATATTCCCCGAGTGGGATTCGAACCTAGGCCGTGAGAGGCGTTGTAATCTGTAAGCTTGTGCTTTGGACCACTTGGTCAATGAGCGATGAAAAAAGTAAATTGAGAATTTAACAAAGACAGTCCCGATGACCCAAAGGTAACTGAATTTTATCATCGCCCAAAAATCAGCCAAAATTTTATAATCGGTGGTCTCAATATGTGTTAATTTTCATTCTGATTTCATTTTTCGGTAAAATCGTTTCCAAGTGCATGCTTATCAGCTGCAACTTAATGAAATATGTTATTGTCTCTAGCGGGTTCGATCCCCAAACAGATGACAAACACAATAGCTAAATGAAAATAAATAAATAAGTAAATAATATTTTAACATATGACATACCATCTGAATTAGAGCTGTCAGCAGTTTGTAAAAGTCGTTTTGCGAATGATGATCTTACACTTCTACCAAATCTGTAAAATGTAAAATAAATATAGTTAGTATAAAAAGTTGTTGCTAGGTAACACGAAGTCGTTTTATGTAAATTTGCAAAAATTCCGAAATGCTTCATTAGAATGTGTGACAATCCGATTGTCATATATACCATTTTTTGAATTTAATCATAAAATACATTAAATTAAAAAAATGGTATATGACACGACAATCCATTGGTTGTATTTTAACTACCCAGCAAAGGTGCTACAAAACGCAACAAAGGCAAAAGCAAAACGCAATTATTTTTTCTTATTTTGAAAAGAAATCACCTGTATTTGTCGTTTCCAGCAGAAAAATTAGAATACCTTAGAATTAATTTTGTCACAGTGCTGGCCTGTAGAAAGTATTACACTTAGTTAACGACTCTGTGCCGAGTAGGAAGCTCATCTCGGCCCCTTGTTAGCTATCGTATCTCTGCAGCTTTTCGATCATTAGCCGTCCATATCTCGGCCGCTGGGAAATCGAACTTTGATTTCTGTTAGCTCAATGCTAAACTTTAGACAAATCTGTACTGTATAATTACGAAACACTTCGCGTCGCCATATAATTCATATGTCCTCTTGCCTCCTTAAATAGTACATAACTTGATACATTGAAAAACAAATCATTGTTTTTACAAACATCATTCTACAATTTCCGGTAAAATAACAAAATATGTGATCAGAAACCCCCGTTAAATGACGTCACGTAACACTTCGTTTTTAGACGTGAACGACGGTAACTCCTATCTATGACGTCAAATTAGGGGAAATTTTTTATATCCGATACAAAATCCAAGATTTAGCAAAAATATGGACCCAATTGTCTAGTACATATTTGTTGCTTCAGATATCTAGTTGTAAAAAGATACTCTGCTCTTCTTTTCAAGATCAAATAGCATTTGATAAACGTTTGAATTTATTGTTTTATAAAAATTAAAGTAGGACATGTCACAAATTTTACGCAGACTAATTCGTTTACTTTAAAATGTTATTGGCCTCTGTTATGCGTAATTGCCCCTATAATGTTTGTGTTGAAAAATTGTTTGCATTGATATGGAATCATATCAGTTCACGCTTCACAGTTTCCGTAAAAAATCAACGTTATATCGGGAATTCGCGATGAAAACATTTTCGAAAAAGTCCCGCACAAACGTAAAGCAAAATGACAGTAAAGCATCGAGAAGCTGTACGAGGTCTTAAATGTCAACGTTTTATCGTCACGACACCAGTTATTAGCGTAGAGAGTGAATAGGGAAGAAAAAAGAATGAATTAATTTACCTTGGTCTTCCTACAATAGCGTAGTAATCGTTTAGTGCCTGTAAGTAGTTTCTTAGTTCACTTGGTGTGTGGAATGCTGTTGGTCTTCTTGGCGGAGATAACATGGCGTCACTTTGTCCTGTCGAAACTCCAAATAATGTGAATATACAGACTATCAAAATGGCGAAAATTGTTATCTTTTGCATAATATCTGAAAAAAAAAACAGATAGCATATATTTGAATAAATATTTCAAATATAGTTACTTTTTCAAAATTGAACTAAATGTGTAAAACATTTACAATGACTACTTATTAATTTATTTTTAGATCTTTTGAGTCAATACAAGTACTTGTACAAGTTTTTCATATTTAAATTATTTGACCTTGTAGTTGGTTTTCTTTTTCTTCCTCATCTGATTTTTTTAAACTTCACGGTATTTATTTCTTCGCCATCTGATGTATGGAAATCACATGGATTTAACTATATGGAATATGTTTGTTGGTAATTCATATTGAAAACGTGTGTGTTTTCATGTGACTGTAAAGGACATTTTCCTTTCCATTATGGTGCGATGAACGTATAGTGTATCAAGCTCCGAACAGCAGCCAATAATGATATGTAGTTTTATATATAACATTACTAATTATATTCCAAAAGTTTGTAAGAAATACATTTTTATAAAGACTTTTATGATTAAGACTATATAAAAGATATATCGGTGTTTCCTCAAGGATTTAAATGAAAAATAATGAATAAATTGCTGGACGTTATTGTAATTGACGATCAAAATATTAGAATGAATATTTTACTTAAAAATTGATTTTCGATTTCGTTAGAAAAACGTATAATGTCAAGCAAGGTATAAATTAAATTGATTTAAGGAATTTTAATTTAAAAAATCATTTTTAATAAAATTTTATTTATGATAAATGACTAAAATTGGAGAAAAAGTCTCTCAAAATTGGATTTCCAACATTAGGATATTTTTGCCGATTTATATTTATTACATAATAAAATAAACCCCCTAGTATGAGGTAGAATTCAGAAAAAAAATCTTCTGCTTTCGGCTTCACTTCCATTTTCCCTCATGGAATTTCATGTGCTTAACCATAGCTAATTTGCCGGTTTCAAAGTTTTTACTTTGCTTTTGGGATTGTGATTGAGACATGGATTGGTATAATGTTTCATTTTAATTAGTATTTTTTAATGTTATTTTAAAGTTTCATTTATTTGAAAATCCAGCAAAATCCAGCCGTTTGTCTTAGGTCTTAAATGTCCCTGGTTCATTTACCATTAAATTACTTATTAATTACTGGAGAAACGTTTTAATTTGTTAAGTGAAAGTGCGCAATTCACCTTTCAACATAAAAACATCATTAGAAGGTGCATTTTGATTTATTTATTATTAGATATTAAGACATTTTGTCGTTGGCAAATAAACTTTTAAATTTAAAGCAAAATAAGTGTGAAGTTAACCAAAATCTGACCGTGGTCGATTTCTTGCTAAAATATTTTAACAACTATTAGTTTCAGTACAAACATTTATAATTTTGCATTAAAACATAACAAATTATTTCTTACAACAGTTTAAAGAAATCAAAATCATTAATAATGGTGTTTGAATCCACAAACTATTTTAGGTATTTGAAGATGGTAAAATACATTAATACTCGAATTACATCACGGTACAATGTATATGTATTTTATTGGTATAATAAAAGCTTCAATAATTTATTATACTTTAAAAAATAAATAATGATATAATTACAAAAATAATAATAATAATAATAATAAAACATGTAAAATTGTGATATATATTCGTTTAAATGGTTAATGCCAGTTTTTTACAACAAAAAATTCTATTTTTTTAAATTCAAGAATACCTATCTTTTATTTTTAAAAATATTATTTTTAATTTAAAAAAAAAAAAAAAAATACTTACTGTTTGAATTCGATTTAAAAATTATTATAAAATTCTGAAATTTTAAAATAAAATATAAAATACAATTGTCTTACCGTTTGAATTGGCACAGGCTACAGAGAATATCCTAGGATAGTTTACTTAACTTTGACCTTAATGGAAGTTTAGATGAAAACTTTCCAATTTATACCCACTTTACTGATTCAAGATGTCAGATACAGAGCGTGGTATTTACCGGAAGATTTCGAGAAGAAGTCTACCCATTCCGTCACCTATTTTGACAGAAAGGTAATAAGTTATACTTACCAATGCACGACACATACAAGATGTCTATTATATATGTTAATGTAGAATATTACTCCTATTTCCATCCATTATTCAAATGTCCAAAACATGTGTCAGGTCTTCATTACAGATAACGTACAACTATACTTTCACTTGGCGCCCTGTTGCGTTTCGTTTAATTTTCGTCGTAATCTTCCTAAAATTGAATAACCCAATATGTCACCAGCATATTGGCCGAAAGCATTGCCGCCATAACATTTTCCATAAAACCGCTTTAATATGTTTTGGTCGTAATGTCCCAAATAAACAAAGTAGCAGTCAGGAATATATTACGGACAGGCTTTACGTAAACGATTTTTTTTGGTAAACATATAATTACTTTGATAATGAAAAGAAGAAAACGTAAGTGTTGAGTTGAATGTTTTATAAGATGATTTTCAGAAATTGAAATGCATCTCTCTCCACCATTTTTCTTAATCTTAATTAAAACAATGTAAATGATTTTTTCTTGAGGGGAAACACATGATTTGGTTTTGAAACGTAAAGGAAAACTATCAAAATACAAATTAACTATCATAATTATAATTCAAAAGTCTCCATATACCGAATTTATTATTATTATTTCTAATACAAAAATAATTATTATCATTTTTATCATCAAAAGGATCCACATACAAAGTATAATCGCTATCATAAGCTTTAAAAGTTGCTTTTTGTTCAATTCGAACTGATATTGGGATACATTCTACATTCTTTATGTTTTACAATCACAAATTAACATTGCCTGTAGATTGCTGATAACATTGCCTGTAGATTGCTAACATGTTATTTGGACAGATGGTTGTGTTGTTGATGATCGTTTTTGTGATGTTTTGAAGTGTTTGCGTTTTGCTGTACAGTTGTTTTATTTTACTAACTGCTCTGGTGTTGTTGTACCTGCTATTGTTGTCATTTTTATTCTGTTATTTTTAAAAAGGTGAGTTGCCTTTAGTTAGTCGTGTGTTGTCACAGCTATTATTACTATTATATTTTGTTTTCTTCGTTTTTTAATTGTTGAGCAGGTTTTGGCTTGCCTTATGCTTTCGCTGCAATTGTCAGAATTTCAATTCTATTTTACGCCGTTTTTTAAAATGATGGGTTTGTGGTGTGTTGTCGCTGATGTTTTTACGATTTTTATTTTCATTTTTCGCCGTTAATGAAATTGAACTGTCTTCTGCTTTTTTCCATTGTGTTTTTGCTGCTATTTTTTCAATATCCGGACTGTTTCAATGTTGTTCCTGGGATATTTCTATGTTGTTTGTTATAGTTGTGTTTAGTGCTTTTTGTGTTTTTTACATACAGATAGATAAATATTCATTTTGTCATGGATGGGATGGGGTCGATGGACGGGTGGTATAAAGCATCGGCTAATGGATATACAGTGCCTGTCATAGCTATCGTTCAAATTACATTCAGACAGATTCTAGATTCAGAAATTTTTTCCAGTCTATTGCCGGACATAGTTTGTTATTCGGTTGTGTTCGGATTCTTTACCAATCTCAGAGTTGACATCTTTAATATAAACAAAAGAAACCTGACCTGTGCGTACAGTACAGACCTGTCGAAAGTTTAACACTTAGCTAACTAAAAGGAATCGATATTTGGCTGTATGTCAAGTGACGGGTTATGGATACCTAGTGACCGAAAACCTGCTGAGAGATATATAGAAGAGCCGAAAATTGTAGATATAAAGGTAACGATGGTGCTGTTACCTTAGTGTTAAACTTTCGACAGGCTTGTACTGTAAACTCCCAATACTCAAGTTATTGTTATTGATGTTGACATATTGCAAGTCTCATACCTTGAATGACCAATGTATTCAGTGTTTAAAGTTAAGATTTTATTTCCTGAAAAATGTCATAGAAGTGATCGAAATTGAAAGGTTATTTGTTTATATAAAGGTAACGATGGTTACTTTTGGTTGGAATGATCTTTTGGATGAGAAATTGTTACAGTACATACGATAGACATACGTATACCACACAAAAGATTAAGTCATCACACGTTACTACAACAATGATGTCGGTAATCTTTGAGATAGGTGACGTAACACTTGTTAAATATGAGTTTATTACATTCTGTTATTTTTTGGGTTTCGGGGACAGATAATACCATAAAAACACAAATTGACACCACTTATTATAAACATGTAGAGGTTCTGGATAAGATGCCGATATTTTCATCCAGAGGTTGTGATTCCAACTCTGTGGTCTTTGGTAGGCATTTAGTTATCCCGCTGGCAGTGTAAAGCAAAACGATATGTCAATAGAAGGTAGAAAGTTTTGTCTGAAAAACACACCGGGCAAAAGCCAATGCAATAAAGATTCCGAAACGTTACCAGTAACAATAGAAATTAAAGAAATGATAAGAAACGAACACATACGAAGACTGGCTGTATACGTGTGTAGGCAAACAACATTGACCTGTCCGCTTGAACTTAAATTAAAATTCTGATCATGGACCAGTACATTTATGTTTAGGAAACGAACGCAACTGTTTATTTTTGTCCACATTAGGGAAACACGCATTGCTAACTGTGAATCCCAACACTACCCATGTACTGGGTGGATCATCGTATATGATTATTACTAATGAAAGGTGAAGCAGACAGATCAATGTTGTTTGCTGATATACATATATTTATTGAATGATCTTTATTGTGATGTAGTGTTTTTATATGCCAAGCAGATACGATATTGGTGATTTTATTTTATTTTGATGAAAAAAGTAATAGATAGTAATAACTTAATTTCATGTAGGTTTTTACAATAAGTCTTGACCATCAAAATGCACTAAATTATGCACCTAACTTGTCAGTTCCAAAGTTTTTACTTTGCTTCTGGATTGTGATTCGGACATCGATTAGTATGTTTGTTTTTGAATATGACTTGTAGCTGAAATATCAATGATCTCTTACTGTTACTACAGTACCTAATTAATTACTATTCCCAACGTAAAACTGTTAGTCAATCTTTGTGGGCGTCATCACAGTATTGTTGATATGTTTGATGTCTCTATGTCTATGCCCTTATAGACACGTTTGATTTTATTATGTGTTACCCGTACGGATAACAGCGGTTCTAACTCCCACTTTGGCAGTTCCTAGCGGGAGAAAGTTTGTCAGTTTATTTGCCGAAGGTCGGTTGTACATGTTTATCGAGTTCTCCAGTCTACCGTGTCAGAACTGAATGTCTCAATATATAGGTGAAAGGATCTTGAGAGGTGCCTTAAACTAAATTATACCACTCCACCATTCAGGAACTGACCGTCTCGGATATTTTAAACAGATCTTGAAAGGTGCCTTAAACTAAATTATACCACTCCACCATTCAGGAACTGGCCGACTCGGATATTTTAAACAGATCTTGAAAGGTGCCTTAAACTAAATTATACCACTCCACCATTCAGGAACTGACCGTCTCGGATATTTTAAAAAGATCTTGAAAGGTCAGGAACTGGCCGACTCGGATATTTTAAAGAGATCTTGAAAGGTGCCTTAAACTAAATTATACCACTCCACCATTCAGGAACTGACCGTCTTGGGTATTTTGAAAGGATCTTAAGAGGATTTTTCCAATCTACTATTAGTAATATGTTAACGATAAAAATTATAAAGAAAACAACATGACGTTATTCTTTTGTGTCAAAGAAAAAAAAAACCAAAAAAAAAAAACCAAAAAAAAAAAAAAAAAAAAAAAACCACCCCAAGTCATTGCAAATGGAAACATAAAATTCCTTCAATAACATCTTTGGTATTTGTGTGTGTGTGTGGGCCATTGGTTGTAAGACAAGCGATGCAGTTTGAGTCCTCGAACAGTACTCGAAAAACACACATCATGCGTACAGTTGAAAGCTTCGTATCTACACCCATGCAGTTTGCAGATAATAATATTCATACTTTACGCTAAAGCATTGGATTCAACTTATACTAATAATAATAGAAAGCAGTATCCTCAAACGTTAAAAACGTTAAAAACATTTATACGTGACGTAATATACGCCATATTGTCCGCGCCTTTAGAAGTAGGGCACAGTAAGCCGTCATCACCCTTTCCAAATTGCAAATAAATCACCAATTTTTGTGTTAATGGGATTGGCACAAATGAAAAAAAAACAATAATAATAATAATGATTATAATAATAATAATAATAATAATAATAATAATAATAAAGATAAAGTTTTGAATTTTTAATGGTGGTTTGAGCATGGACTGGTATATTTGTTTTGGATCAATTTTATACATTTTTCTTCATTATCAAACATGAAAACAACCAATGAGGGATTTTTCCAATTTTGCAACATTCAGTTATAAAATAATAGTTTGTTTTCAAATAATTCTTTATATTCAACCAAGACTAAGGATTTTAATTTATAATATTTTATTCGTAATTATGTATACTGAGATTATTTCTCGAAAATTAATTTCGAAAACTTTTTGATAAAAGAGAAATGAATGAAACAGTTTTAATCGCATTACAATTTTATTACAAATACAATGTAGTATTCTTATTGACAATTTATTTTGTCCTTCATATCACATGATAACTTTAAGTTGTCTAATACAAGAAAACTCCCGAGAATGTCGAAAAGTTAGGATCAATGATGTCACCATCATCGTGAAAACCTTCGTGTATCTTCACCCAAACGTCATCGCTGACATTGAGGTCCAAAATAAAGGTATTACTGCCCGAATCGTCTCGCCCGCTACTGTCAGAGCGAGCGTAAATGTATCCCACTTCTGCCCCGTTTTTAACAAGTGTAAATTCTGCCCCTTTGTTGGAAAAGGCAAGAATGGTTACTGAAAATAAATACACGCCCGCCTGTTGACAACGGAATACGCCACTGTTTGTATTGTAAGCTTGGCCGATGTTTGTGTCTGCGTATCCGAATACTATTACTTGGTTATGTGTAACGGTTCCCAATCTACTGCTCACTCGTGCATAGAACGCATACTTTTTTGACACCAAATCTGCAAAAACATATTTTCATGAACGATAAAAAAATATGAAACCAATGCTCCTGTAAACAAGTCAAGGATTGCACAAGCAGCGATTCGTGAATGCAAGTTCGAACAACTTAATCACCCACCATACAGTCCCGATTTGGCACCCAGTGATTATTTCCTATTTAGAAATTTGAAAACCCATTTACGGGGAATCAGATTTCCTGATGATGATGAACTTATGCTACCACAGGCATGGTTTCAGGATCAAACCGAAGACTTCTATTTCAAAGGTATAGACAGTTGAAAGAAAAGTGGGCTAAGTGCATTGGGGTAAATGGGGACTATATTGAAAAATAATGATAAAATGTATGCTTTGTTGCGGCAATATATACCCCGTTGTACGAACATTTTGACATTTTCTCGTATTTAAAATTAATGTTTGAGGAAACGCGATTAAATTTTGATTTGTGATTAAGAATTGAACGCCAAATTGAGCTATACATTTTACACTATCTAAACATTGATGAAAGTCCTTGATCGAAACACGCTGCCAAGGGTCATATGCCAATCAAAAACTTGATTCTAAAACTTTGATCAAAGTTAAAAGAACTTTGGTCGATTAGAATGTTACTATAGGTTTCAGTGGGACTGGTGGCGTAAAGATAATACATGTAAACAAAAACTGATTTCACAAGCGTGTTTTTTCTTAAAAATAAATTGCATTCAGAGTGTCTACTCTGTAAGGGTTCACGGAGAAATTTGATTGTTTAAATACCTTAATCTGATCAAAGTTGCCTTAATCAAAAGTCTTAAAAATAATTTTGTTTTAAATTTTGACTGTATAAATCTTCATATAAACTTAAAAAATTACTAATACTGGTTTTCATAAAGATGTAGCTCAAAACGAAATCTTCAATACACAGTCGTACATGCAAATATACGTAACTAGACGTCACCTTGCGGACAGTGTAATTTAACACAAATCCCTAACTTTGGTATAACATATTTTGTTGGTCGTTTGGGTATCTTTTCAACACCTTGAAAAAATAAGTTTCGCAATTTTGGTCCAGGCACTATTGATGTGAAATTGTATTCCGAAACGGCGGTCTAGTGCTGGAAAATTAAAACTAGTATATTATATAAAATTAACATAAATGTAATATAAAAGGGTTTTAAATAATGTTACCACCGTCCAACAGACGCCTTGTAATATCGCCATGCTGTATAGGATCGGTTCTCATCTGAGGGAGTTTGGAGAATTTATCTTCTAGTTGCTCCAGTCTTCCCTTCAGCACGCTCAATTCCTCCTTGCAGGTGTCATTATTACCATCATTTCTCCCCTCACTACAAACAATGCCTAAACCAGTAAATACCAATATACAGAAAACACAAATATCCCTGTGTATAAAACCCATCATGGCTGGCTGTACAGAAAGTGAACTAAGTTATCAGTGAGACAAGGAATTAAACACAGACAGATAACAGGGTTATGTCAGGATTATGTCAAAAATGACCTTGACCGTTTGGTAGCAAATAAATCTTCAGTGAATTCATGTCTTTTCTATGTATTATTGACACAGCAAGTTCTATGCAAATTGCAAAACTTTGGCAAATATAGGATAGCAGCTCTTTTGAAATACAAGTGGGAATTCGGGGTTGGAATCGTGGCCGCGGTCTGACCAAGACTTAAAAAAGCAGTGACTGTTCTTTTGCAAAACTCTTGGCAGTTAGATATTAAAGTCAAGGTACCTTCGGAAAGAGACCTGAAAACCCGATGTCTCGGGCCACGGAAGATGCATGTTACAATGCTTTTTTATCAACAAATACAATGACGTCCACTACTTCTGAAATAACTAAAACACGTGTTTAGATTACAATCCCAAAAGTCGACCACAAATATATAAATCGATGTTCAAATCATCAAAAAACACACTAGTCTATGTTCAAATCATCAAAAAAACACACTAGTCTATGTTCAAATCACAACTCAAAACTAAAGTAAAACTTTAAAATTAGAATAGAATTTGGGAACACGTCTTCTTCACTTTCGAGACATTACTGTCATGTGCTACTTTTAAATTTTTATAAAATAATACATTCAAAAGTAGCACATAACATTACATACATTTATACCTTTTATATTATCAAAACACTAGACGAGAAACGCATATAAAATTGAGAAACTAAAACTGAAAGTCTAGTATACTATACAAGATGGTAAATTGTTAAACATACTATACATGAGTAAATGTTATTATACAAAGGAGTTCCTTCACGCCCTTAAGCAGTTTTTTTTTCATAACGTGCTTAACGCACGAGATGTAACGACACATAGCAGTGTTGGCACATAAAAATACTTCAACACGCCTATGTGGGGAATTTCAACGCATAAAGAGGACGATTTTATGCAGCAAAAAGACTACTAAAACATTTTAAGCACGATACCATAATATCCTCACTATCATCACCTATAACTCCATCATCATTTCCACCTTCACTAAAAACACCACAACCATCACTATCATCGTGATAATGATGCCTAAAGGATAAAATTCTGCTAAAATCACAATTTAACGATCATCAACATTACAGCCACCATCGCCATCGTAGTGTGCACCGTCGTCGTCATCGTCGACGGAAACATTGTCGTCACCCTCTCATCGTCTACGTCCTCGCCTTCCACCTCCTCCTTACAAATAGTATTACCATTATCAACAACAACATAAATTCTCAACTGTCGCCGTCGCCATTATCACAAATGTCACCAACTCCATTTGTGTGGATATATAAGCTCTTTTTAAGATCCATACTAAGTCGTTAGAATGAGTACTTATTTATGATGACGATTTTTTATTCTTGACTGGGGGAAATATATAGAGGGTCTTAGACGAGTAAGGGTTTAATATGAATTTATTAAACTCGTTCAATAAATAAATATGCCACTCGCCAAGGCTCGTGACATATTTAATTATTAAACTCATTAGTAAATTTTATATTAAACCTTAACGGGTCTAAGAATCACATATATCACATAACTCGAAATACCGTTTACATGTTATTTGATGCCACATATATATAGAAACAGCTGATTTCTATCTAGGTCTGACAAATCACCTCAAAATTAACTGCGCAAGTAAGAATATAGTTCTATTAAGTTATAGTAAAAGTAATCACCTAAAATAATAATAAAACAAAATCAGTATGCAAGTTCAAACAATATAATATTTTTTCGAATCCATCAAAATTACTTTTTAAAGAATTGGAAAGCCTTTAAAAGTCTAAAAATAAACAAGAGACTGACACAGTTTTCATATGACATCATTAGGTGCAATCGCTACGTGAATGCTGTCTGTTGTTTTACACAAGAAGGTAGCGAAGCCTTTGGGAATTTTTCTTTGAAAATATAAACGTTATAGACTGCAGGCGGCGTCTTTGTTATATTGAAGTAGATTATGTGGATGGTTTCTATCTACGATGACTAAATTAGACAATGCAGAAAAAATATTTTCCACGTACGCACGTAAAGCTTTTACATGCGCACGTGGAAAATATTTATTTCTGTATGGCCCCATTCAGCCACCGTATATATCAGAGTGAGCTTGAAATAAAATATACGGCCGATTCTTCTGTTTTATATTAAGACTTACATTTCAATTTAGACGCCAACGAAAGGCTACTTTTGAAGCTGTATCGCAAACGTAATGACTTCAATTTTTCTATTGTCAACTTTCCTTTTTTATGCAGCAATATTCCTGCTTCTTCTGCTTATGTTGTATTTGTTTCACAATAAGCAATACTCTATAGTTCAGCTTGTTTCCACTACGCGAACTTTATACAGCGAAGCAAGCTGCTTAAAAATAAAGTGTTGACGTAAGGATATTGCAGATCTAGGTTTATCAAGACCCTCAAAAAGTTTTCTGGCCGTCATTGCTCATAAGTATGATGCCTCTGTATCCATATTGCCTTAGATATTGACGTCTATAGTTTCATGCTCCTTTCATTCATAAAGTTTGATTACACACGTTGCACGTGTAGCTAGCTTAACAGGAGGTGCTTACCCTTCCTATACATCCGGCCTTATTTCCCATGTGTTTAAACTACTTTGCCAGTTTTAAAGTTTTTACTTTCGTTTGGAATGTGGTTTGGACATGGATTTTGATATGAAAAGTAAGTCTGTGAACATGATGTTATAAATAAGGTTTAGAAGTACATGATGACATATTTGCAATTTGCCAATATACACGTTTTGTAAGCCACATTTATATAGTGCTCTAGATTGGGTGTAATCCTATTGAGATTTTTTATAACCAAGGTTCTCTTGTTCTATTTTGTGTTCTTGGTTTAACGGACAAGTATTTCATCTACAATTTTATTCAAATCTAAATATAATATCTGTATCTTTTACAAAAAAGATAAACATGCTTTATTTAAATTACTTTATTGTATATTCAACATATCTAATGAATCATGAATCCAGTAAAGGTTGAAAAACTAGAATCAATAACATCTCCAATAGAATGCTGTCCTTTATTTATTTTTACCCAAATGTCGTCACCGACATCAAGATCGATAACAAACATGTTGGTACCAGAATCAAAGGAAACACTATCAGATCGTGCATAAATTACGCCGAATCTGGCTCCATTTTTCACTAACTCTAATTCCACAAATTTTCCGGGCATCACCACTGCCGTGACGGAGAAGAAGTACAGTCCCGCCACCGGACAACGGAATATACCATTGCTAGGATTGTATACATTACCAATATTGGTTTTAACGACAGGGAAAATAATAACTTGGTTATTGGCGAGGTTGCTTAACACTTTGTCAGTAACAGCATGGAAGGCAAAAGGCCTGGATACACCTGCAGAATAAATCAAATACATAATGTAGAGTTATGGTTCCTTGGTAAATCTCAAAACAAAGTGTTTAAGCTAAACGTGCTTCAATACAGCTGAGCTTATGACATGACAAGTTTGTGTCTGTCAGTCTGTTTACAAACTTCACCTATCAAACCGCTGGGCAATCGCTATGATTTTCATGTGTATTTCATTTTTAATGGTCGAGTGCTTGTCACTGCATATTTTCAAGTCTTGGTCAGATCCTGCCAAGGTTCGAACCTATGATCTCCTAGTCATGCCTTTGTGATAGACCCGATGCATAAATCACTTACCAGTGTCCAGTAGTCGTCGTCGTGTAAGGTTTCCATTATGTGACGACTCTGTCCTAAGTTCACGGCTTTGGTCTCCAGATATTTTACTCGTTCTTTTAAATCTATGATTTCCTGTTTCAATAATGCATACTCGTCGCAGTTGACAGCAGTATGTATCACTGTAAGCTAGTTTTATAGTTAATATCAAGAGATATGTGTAAATGAAGCCCATATTCACAAAGACTAAAATGGCGAACACTAGAGAGATAAGGCAAGCTACATGTAAACAAGATAAAATTATGTAGGCGTAAATTTGATAAAATCATTTTTAATTTCGAAATATACAAAAAAGAATCAACTATATTTTGTCTTTATTGTTTTCACACACACACGCACACTTCTCTCTCTCTGTCTCACACACACACACTCTCTCTCTCATTAAGAAGTTAAATATCTTCTCCTCATTGCGTTGTTTTTCAGGTTTTGTTGTCACTATTTCCCTGCGACTTTTAGAAACATGCACGTCGCACGGTTCTTCTTGTTACACACACACACACACACACACACACACACACACACATATATATATATATGTTTTACAAATAATAAATTCACTTATGTTTTAGAAAACAATTTAACTTATTTTGAAGTTTTTTATATATAAAATTGCCTCACACAAAGGATAATGGTTGTGGAGCTACAATGTCCTGGAATCCTTTCAATGGGTAATAAGACACATTTGATCCAGTGCACATCCAGATTAATTTTTTAACACAACAACAGAAAAAAAAACATAACACCTATTGAGACAACTTATAGCTATATATTATTATAAAAAAAACTATATTAATCCATGTCCGAATCAACACCCAGAAGCAAAGTAAAAACTGTGAAACTGACAAGTTAGATTAAACACGCAAACTTCCACTAGGACGGTGCGACCGGGTGCTCTGGAAGGGTCAGTACCTCCTTTTTAGCTATCACACCCGTCACGTGTGCAATCAGATTTGAGCGAAAGTAACATGGGACTTGGTGACGACAAATATATCCAGGGCAATCCTGGACGTAGAGACATCAAACCTATCAACAACACTGTGATGACGACCATATAAACCCTGAGGGCCCTGATATATTATGTTGTGTTGCGTGGTTTGTTGCTATGGTTACTGCAAGTACGTGTTTTATACTTTATAATACCTATACTCTGTAGCACAATTAGAATTTAGTTCACGTGTACTGCAAAAGGAAATACTTCTAGGTAAGAGTTTAATCTTGAGTAATTTGATAACCTTTAAAAATGAATTGTAATTATTTCTCTGTTTATTGATCATGAGAACATTGTCAAGGTACATTATTATATATATGACATTAACATACATTTATGTTGGCATGGTTATGTCATTGTCATATTTTTTCTTTTAATCCTTTAAAGATATCATTAAATAGATTTAAAATGTAAATGACAATAATGATATTGTCAAATAATTTTTTTGAATGTTTTCAATGATAAAAATTTTAAAAATTGTATATGACATACTCGGATTAAAAACTGAATACGCTCTCTCTCTCTCTCTCTCTCTCTCTCTCTCTCTCTTACAAACACTAATCAAGAATAAAATATCTTATCTTTTTATTTACAATTCTGTAAAACACACATTTAATTTATCAGAAAGCCTGAAAATGTTGTAAAAGAAGCGTCGATTACATTTCCAGTGCCGTGATAATGATCATGGACCTGGACGAACACCTGGTCCCCAACCTGAAGATGGACGATGAAGACATTGCTCCCAGAGTCATAGCGATCACTGTTTGATTGGGCATACACATCTCCTATTCCGACGCCATTTTTGACCAATGATAATTCGGTGCCTTTACGAGGATATACCACCACGGTTACAGCAAATAAGTATGTCCCATCTTGCTGACATCGGAAAACTCCGGAATTTTTATCGTAAGCCTGACCATCGTTGGTGACAACTGTACCAAATGGTATGATTTGACTGTGTTCAAGGCCAGTTATATCTTGATTGAGCACAACATGGAAGGCAAAGGGACCACTTCCAGCTGAAATCATAAAACTACATAATATTAGCCTGTGTCTAGGAGAGGTGGTCTTAATGACGTCGATATTGGAAATTTTGACGTAATAGTATATAACAAACCACCTGTATTCGCACATCATTGCAACACTGCAAGCAAGATAAACATCACAAATTTGTATCTATATTTCTTGAGATTTCAATTTGGAGGATGAATAAGAGGAAAAGTCAAACCTTATCCTAATTTAGCCAGTCTCTAAAAAGAGGCCTTGATGGCAAATATTTCAAAATTCGTTAATTTAAAAAAGATCTTATGATTACTTTCCCATTTTAAAACTCCAAAACAAATATTCTTTAATATAAATAAGCACATTAATACCCACAATTTGGGCCTTTCTACGTAATGCAATACCGTATAAATGATTGATTGGGGTTTTACTTGCCATTCAAGAACATTTCACTTACATCGAGACGTCACTAACAGTAGGTTACAGTGCGCTCAGGGCAATGTACAGGGAGGGTGGGATCTTTAACGTGCTATACCTGCCGTGACACAGGGCAATGTACAGGGAGGGTGGGATCTTTAACGTGCTATACCTGCCGTGACACAGGGCAATGTACAGGGAGGGTGGGATCTTTAACGTGCTATACCCGCCGTGACACAGGGCAATGTACAGGTAGGGTCGGATCTTTAACGTGCTATACCTGCCGTGACACAGGGCAATGTACAGGGAGGGTGGGATCTTTAACGTGCTATATCTGCCGTGACACAGGGCAATGTACAGGGAGGGTGGGATCTTTAACGTGCTATACCTGCCGTGACACAGGGCAATGTACAGGGAGGGTGGGATCTTTAACGTGCTATATCTGCCGTGACACAGGGCAATGTACAGGGAGGGTGGGATCTTTAACGTGCTATACCTGCCGTGACACAGGGCAATGTACAGGGAGGGTGGGATCTTTAACGTGCTATACCTGCCGTGACACAGGGCAATGTACAGGGAGGGTGGGATCTTTAACGTGCTATATCTGCCGTGACACAGGGCAATGTACAGGGAGGGTGGGATCTTTAACGTGCTATACCTGCGGTGACACAGGGCAATGTACAGGGAGGGTGGGATCTTTAACGTGCTATATCTGCCGTGACACAGGGCAATGTACAGGGAGGGTGGGATCTTTAACGTGCTATATCTGCCGTGACACAGGGCAATGTACAGGGAGGGTGGGATCTTTAACGTGCTATATCTGCCGTGACACAGGGCAATGTACAGGGAGGGTGGGATCTTTAACGTGCTATACCTGCCGTGACACAGGGCAATGTACAGGGAGGGTGGGATCTTTAACGTGCTATACCTGCCGTGACACAGGGCAATGTACAGGGAGGGTGGGATCTTTAACGTGCTATACCTGCCGTGACACAGGGCAACGTTTTAAGGGTGTTTTCAGAAGGACCTGGTGACTTTCATTTCTAAATGAATGTTTGGCGAAAGAAGTTCATGATTTGGACAGACCCCGGCCGGGGTTCTAATCCACACTCTCCAACGTACGAAGTATTTATGACGTTCTAAAACAACGTGAGGTTTTGTCAAAATTTTTGTAATTTAAAAGTGAAATAAAAAGAAATATCCGAAACTGCACAAAATATATTATGTTGTTTGTTAAGAAACAACCGAGTTCCTTAAAGCAAACACATGACACCAACAACAACATACATCAAGAAATGTGTATAAATTGCCATTGTCGTATCAAAAACCATTCATAAAGGACTTTCATGGACTTACAAGGTATCATCTTGATGTGTAGACTTCACTTATTGTCTCCCGCTTTTCAATGGACATTGCAGCAATACATTACACAGAAATGACCACTTTAATTGTTGATTTTTACATCTTTGAGTATTAATTACAAGCATACATACCACGCCTTGTGATGTTTCCATGGTAATTAGGGACATCGGGTACACGTGGTTGGAGCTGTTTCTCAACCTGTTCCAATCTTGTGGCCAATCTTTCTATCTCTTGTTTATGTTGTTTTTCCATCTCAGTGATTTTTTGTAGAAGTATTTGGACCTCATCAACCTTAGATTTATCCTTGCAATCGTCATTCTGAATGTCAGCGCCTATACTGTATAATGCTAGTGCCAACAAGATAAAAACGCATCCACACCAGGCAGCCATGATGAGTGAAATGGCCAAGTCAAATCGGTAATCGGCTTGTACCTATGATTGTAAAACTTGACATAGATATAATTAATTCCTTATAAAGTGCACATAAGATAAGGTCAATCTTTTTGTTTATCTACTCTTTATTTTATTAAAATAGAACGAGCCCAAGTTTCTGAACTATTCCTTAACTTAAATTTTGCAAATTATGACAATTTTTTTTGTAAATATGATGACACATTTTTGACAATACTAATAAAACGTTTGAAGTTTGAAGTGATCTTCAAAAATGAGACCTTAAATTCCTGAATATCTTAAAAAATTAAGGTGTGAAATTTGCCAGATTTAAGTTAAGGAAAATCTTAGCCAAGAAATGATTGTGAAACTGGGGCCAAAATATATGCAAAACTTGCATACCTTTGCAACAATCAAAGACCATTACAATGAATATAAATCAAAACATATTCAACCCCTCCCACAACATCAACAACGCCAAACAGCTTTTTATAATAGATATGTTAAATACGTTAATATTCAAAACCAAAGTCTGAAGTGTAGCATCACTGGGCCCGGTTGTTCGAAGTTTGATTAGTTAAATCAATTGATTAGTCAAAATTTGTGTTTCGCATTATATCAAATATTTTGTGAATTTTTTGTTTAAAACACAAACATTGAATAGAATTGCATCAAATTAAAACAAAATGTTTTAAAACTGTTGATTTAATAATGATATGTTAAGTTTTATTAGTGTTTTAAATTCGCGCTAATTACTGATTCAATTAATCAAGCTTCGATTAACTAGGCCCTGAATGAATAAACAAAACGTATGTAATCCCCATCATCATTAACGCTAAAAGCTTTAACGTTTTAATAGCATGTTAAAGCCATGTCTTCAAAACCAAAGTGCATCACCGCTGTTAGTTCGGTCCTAGTCGTTCGCAAGTGAGACCCGCAACAAGAACAGCAAGAACGACAAGAACAACAACAACAACAACATTAGCATCGCAAACTTCTCAACTTTATGGTACTGGTCAAGGCGTAAGCCTTCAAAACCTGAGCGTCTCACCGCTATGGGTTCGATCAAAAGTAGAAACGGTTGTTATCCTGTAGTAAAATTATACTGATTAAAAGCTTCTTGTGGATAATGTCAAAATAACGTTCTCGTGGTTCACAACGCCTCTCAAAGACATGGATTAGAATCCGAATTAGAAAGATCCTTTTGTGAGAAGTTTGACAAAGATATGTTGTTTTGAAGCCACACACTTACAAAGGAGAATCAAAGTCTCTGATTTTGTTAGATATCTGTTTAGACGCTGGATATGTTTTTCATTTAGACTGTACATTGTAACAAGAAATCTTATCTTAAAATTCAGTTTATTATATAACAAAACAGAATGTTCTTGTATATATTTACAATACCATTATTACTACTTTGTCATTATATGTTATCCGCCGATAACAACAATAGAAAGTAGTTCCGGCTTTCTTGACATTTTTGTGTCAACGCTTTTCTAGATCCCGACTTTGACGTTGCGCGCAACATTGAAAACTGAAAAACCCAAATATATTTACACTACGCCCAATAATGTCGAACTCACCAACACGCTTACATCAGTTCAGTCAGGTATACCCACAAATTCAACGTTTTCAAACTGCACGTTCACTTTTAAAATTACGTTAAATCATTGCAAATTTGTTTACATTACAATTTGCAATGATTCAATAAAAATAATAAAGAAGAAAAAGTTTATTGGTCAGTACTATTTTCTCATGTTGACAGTATCATAAGCATTTTCATCCCGCATTTCCACCGTGGAGTACCATCGAAATATACATTGTATAAGTTTGTTAAAATTACTATGGGAAATGTTGAAAATATAACAAATAAAGACAATTGTATTGTTAGTTATCGTGGTAAAACTAATTTTATCATGAAATGCAATTTGCGAATGGCCATTCTTAAGTGTAGTTATACCACAATAACTAACAATACAATTACCTTTATTTCTTAACTTTATAAATGGCAACAGACTTATTTTAGTTGTTCTTGAGGGTTTTTACTCCCACTAGACGGGCATGAAACGAACCATTCCGCGCGCAAACTGAATGCACAAGGAATGTCCTTTTGGGGCATCTTTCAAGCGTTCCGATAATTTACATCGTTAAAGACAACAGTGTAAACAATGTCTCGAATTAAGGACATGTCAAATGCGGAATTTAATTTTTTGTTGGAAAGTTTGAATATTTTGTTGGAAATGACAAACAATTACGCAATTTTGAATTATTTGTTTTAAAATATGACAATTAATTATGTAAAAACCGTTACTGTAAATGTATTTATTTTGGCTGTGTAATAATTTTCAGTTCGTTTGTATTAATTTGCGCGAAAATCTATTGTGGATCTATTACCCCTTGGTATCAGGGATGCCTTGTGGATCTATTACCCCTTGGTAACAGGTATGCCTTGTGGATCTATTACCCCTTGGTAACAGGGATGCCTTGTGGATCTATTACCCCATGGTATCAGGGATGCCTTGTGGATCTATTACCCCTTGGTATCAGGGGTACCATGTGGATCTATTACCCCATGGTATCAGGGATGCCTTGTGGATCTATTACCCCTTGGTATCAGGGATGCCTTGTGGATCTATTACCCCTTGGTATCAGGGTGCCTTGTGGATCTATTACATCAGGGATGCCTTGTGGATCTATTACCCCTTGGTAACAGGGATGCCTTGTGGATCTATTACCCCTTGGTATCAGGGATGCATTGTGGATCTATTACCCCTTGGTAACAGGGATGCCTTGTGGATCTATTACCCCATGGTATCAGGGATGCCTTGTGGATCTATTACCCCATGGTATCAGGGTGCCTTGTGGATCTATTACATCAGGGATGCTTTGTGGATCTATTACCCCTTGGTAACAGGTATGCCTTGTGGATCTATTACCCCTTGGTAACAGGGATGCCTTGTGGATCTATTACCCCATGGTATCAGGGATGCCTTGTGGATCTATTACCCCTTGGTATCAGGGGTACCTTGTGGATCTATTATCCCTTGGTATCAGGGATTCCTAGGATCTATTACCCCTTGGTATCAGGGATGCCTTGTGGATCTATTACCCCTTGGTATCAGGGTGCCTTGTGGATCTATTACCCCTTGGTATCAGGGTGCCTTGTGGATCTATTACATCAGGGATGCCTTGTGATCTATTACCCCTTGGTATCAGGGATGCATTGTGGATCTATTACCCCTTGGTAACAGGGATGACTTGTGGATCTATTACCCCATGGTAACAGGTATGCCTTGTGGATCTATTACCCCTTGGTATCAGGGGTACCTTGTGGATCTATTACCCCTTGGTATCAGGGGTGCCTTGTGAATCTATTACCTCTCGGTATCAGGGATGCCTTGTGGATCTATTACCCGTTTTTGTATCAGGGGTGCCTTGTGGATCTATTTCCCCTTGGTATCAGGGATGCCTTGTGGATCTATTACCCTTTGGTATCAGGGGTGCCTTGTGGATCTATTACCCCATGGTATCAGGGTGCCTTGTGGATCTATTACATCAGGGATGCCTTGTGGATCTATTACCCCTTGGTATCAGGGGTGCCTTGTATGATCTATTACCTCTTGGTATCAGGGTGCCTTGTGGATCTATTACCCCTTGGTATCAGGGTGCCTTGTGGATCTATTACATCAGGGATGCTTTGTGGACCTATTACCCCTTGGTATCAGGGTGCCTTGTGGATCTAATATACATCAGGGATGCCTTGTGGATCTATTACCCCTTGGTATCAGGGATGCCTTGTGGATCTATTACCCCATGGTATCAAGGTGCCTTGTGGATCTATTACCCCATGGTATCAGGGATGCCTTGTGGAACTGTTGCCGGAGGTCGTTATCTCCACCTCGAGGTAATAGATTTGTCTTTCCAAAAACACCCCTGAAATGATTGTTGCCTAGATCTTAGCTAAATTTGATAGAAAAAACCTACTTTATTTATATAAAAATTAAAAATCAGCACATGATGGATGTACCGAAAAAAGTCGTTTTTTTTAAATAGATGATAATCCTTATTATTAATCCCTAGCCTGTTCATACAAAAAGTCTGACAGCGTCTGCACCTTAAGCATTTTCCTTTCTTTTATCCACTAAAGGGAAAATACAAATATAAAACGAATTTAAATTTGTTTTTAAATTAAAGTCTGATTGGTGTTTGTTTAAAGTTTACAGTTTCAGGTTGTGTATCCAATAGTTATGTATACTATATACAGTACAGGCCTGTCGAAAGTTTAACACTGTGCTAACGAATAAGTGCCGAATCGGCAGCACACCTCGGTCCCTCGTTACCTATTCGACAGTAGCTATGTGTCTCAGCACAGCTTTCAGATCTCTCGCTAAAGGACGCTCGGTCACGTGACAGCCGAGCTTCGACTCCATTGCGGTAGCTCAGTTGGTCGAGTGCTCGCTCCGTAAGTGGGAGGTCGTGGGTTCGATCCCCGGCCGGGTCTGACCCAAGACTTGAAAGTGCGTAGTGACTGTTCTTTCGCCAAGCACTCGGCATTACGAAATGAAAGTCACAGTTCTTTCGGATGGGAACTTAAAATAAACGAGGTCCCGTGTCACGGTGGGCTTGGCACGCTAAAGAACCCTGCTGTATAATGCCATCAGGGCAATGCACAGGCAAAATTTCTGCACCTTCGCCTATAGCTGGCGACGTCTTGATATAAGTGAAATATTCTTGACTGGGACGTTACACACCATTACTCACTCTCACTCACTCGACGCCATTTTTTATGTTAAACTTTCCATTGGTCTGTACTCTACATGTCGCGGTGAAATAAGGTACTCACGAGGATTGAGACTAATTCTCTTAATCATGGTCGTTTTAAAAGTCTGGTATATCGAATTAGGATTAAAGGATGAGCGACCGTTTGTATTACTGGAAGGATTTCAAATAACCGATAATTTAAAATTCAAATACGATTAATATTGGCCGTTAAGGTCATCGGTAAAAAGTTTAAATTACTTGCTAGAGTTAAATCTCCAACTGTAAAATGAGTTTACATTATATGTATTAACTTCAAAACACATCCTAAATTTAAGGATAGATTTTTCTTCAATTTTTTATTTTAAATTTTTCAAACTGGACGTTTTACTTCAAAGTACTCATACAGGATTTGTGTCAAAATGTCTGATTTGACAACAGTGGTGGGACGACATTTTATCCTGAAGGATAAGAAACACACTTCAAAGTTCTTTATATTTCGTATGTGGATCGGTTATGGGTTAGATGCCACAGCTATCGCCATTGCGTGGATGGAGTTTGGATTTCACTTTTATAGTGACGCTTGGAGGATAATATTTATCGTTTACTTAGCCTTATTGGTTCTTATTGGGATAATTCTGACGATTTTTACCGGATGGAGGGACGCTAAAGGGAAACCGGACAACTACAAATGGGTAAAATATATCATGGCTTATTTCAAACTGACATCTATTATCAATGCAGGTTTTGTATTTTTTCAAGTATTTTCATCCGGAAGACGAGATATTCCGGCTATTTTGTTACTGACAATCGCGGGGATAGATATGGCGATGAACTTTTTCGAGATGGCTGCAAGCTTAGCCGGATTTGAGTGTAAAGAAATAAACCCGATAGCCCAAGTTGACACCGAAAAAGATGAAATAAAGGATGCGTATGACGTGTCAAATTCATCATCAAAAGGCAAAGGAAAAGGAAAAAAATTAAAGAAAAAGAAATGACCAGTCATCTGAAGAACAGGAAGTGAAACAAACAACGGAAGTAGAAACAGACGAAACACAAACAAAACCCGCGAAAAGTAAACTTCCTCCTCTGGTACCTGAGAATCAAAAAGGTAAAGGAGGTCCGAATAAGGTAGACCCGAAAGTTAATGTCGCAAAGAAAAAAGCGGAATCTAAGAAACCGGAACCGATATCAAAACCGGAAACGAAAAAAGCTGAAGCTGCAAAGAAACCGGAGCCAAAGAAACCCGAGGAAACACCAAAACCTGACCCAAAGAAAACTGAAGACAATAGCAAGGCAGAGATAAAGAAAGTTGAAGACACAACACCTAAAACTGTTACTCCTGTCACAAGTAATAAAGTTAATGACGTCACTACAAAACCGAATAACGGTCCCTTCCTTGAACCGATCGCAGAGATAAATGCAACAGACCAAGACAAAAATATGCTGTTTGAGAATAATGATTATTAATCGTAAAACAATTACCGCGGAACTTAAAGTACTTGACAGTGTTGTTGCTTCACGATATATTGCAAAGCGTAGAAAATTTCGATGTGTAATAATTTCGCTGTGTTCGCGAATTTTGACATATCTATCTTATCAGATTGTTTGTACAATGTTTCAGACCAAATCGGATCTTAATTTTTGGGCAACGATAGTGGATTGCAAAAAAGTGAAATTAGCAAATACACTTAATTTATATTTTATTAAAATTCATTCATCAATTGTTCTTTGGTGTATTTGATATAAATGAGTTAGAGAAGCCTTTGTGTAGAATATGTGTTTTAAAGTAGTATTATTTTATTTAAATCTGCATTATTTTTCAACATGTACAAAGTCTAACAACGGATGAGAAAGACGTTTTTTTTCTTTTACAAAAGATTAAAAAAAAAACGGATTAAACTAGATTTTAATTTTATTTGTATGGAAGCAGGAGTTTTCTAATCTGCCAAATGCAGATTAATTGTTAAGTCTAAAGAAATACAACAACTTTAATATGACCGATACTTTGATTTTTCAATGAAATATTAACTTATTTTCGGGACTGAACAGAATAACCGACAAAATGTCGGACATCACGATATTGTGTATGAAAAAAGTGTTTTTGAAAAACAAAGAACTAAGATCGAAGCACGTTTTACTGCGAGTTTGGATTGGTTATGGTCTCGACGCCGTGGAATTTGTTGCCGTGTGGCTGGGACTAGGATTCAAATTTTCGAGCGATTTGTGGTGGCAAGCATTCATAGCGTATTTAGTTTTAATTTTTGCCATTCTTGTTGTTGTAACAATAGTAACAGCTTGTAAAAATGCCATTAAGCGACTTGGCAGCCATCGAGCTCTGTTATATTTAATTGGATATTTTAAGTTGACTTTTGCGATAAATGCAGCATTTATTTTCTTTCAAGTTTTTCTCCAGGACAGAAGGGATGCCGGTCTTTACGTTATACTCGTTATTTCCGGAATAGACATAGCTTTGAATTATGTCGAAATGGCGGCGGGTTTTGCTGGATTAGAATTAATAAAGACTGCAACGAAAATTTATTTCGAGGACGACGACGATGACGACGAGGAGGACGAAAACGAAGAAACAACGAAAGACGGAGAAGACAAAGAAAAAGACAATAATCGTGATAATGACAGTGTGAAAAAAGGAGAAAAGTTTTGAGAAAACACAGTAGGAACAGAAAATTGAGTCTTAAAGACGGTATGAAAAGTAAATATTAAAAAGTATTCATTAAGTGTTAATATTAATTCATTGTGGACGGTAGAAAACTTGAAAATAGTCCGATATGATAACCGCAAGTGTAGACGGTGATTATGTGATTACAAACCAGGAATAATGTCTGATTTTTTTAAATCATTTTTTTGAATGTATTCTTCAAATAAATTCATGTTTTTGTATAAGGTCACGTGTTTAGTATTCAAGGGCGCTATATGGCACTTTACGGGTTATAATTATATGGTTATTGGGGATTATTCCCCTTTTGTTGGAATCGTTTGATTTAAAGTATATACGCGTGATGTAATTTATTGGCTGTTCCAGCATCAGGGCATGCATATTGTGAAGGACTGTGTTTTATTTAAGTATTAAACAATCAAAATAAGATTTTCAAACAAAGCGAAATGTAAATACAGGATGGCGTTTATAGTGTTATAACTTACACTGCTAGAGGGAGTTGGTTCTTAGTTATAACACTATACACGCTATTTCTAAGCAGTTCAGTGGTAAAATATATATACCGACTCTTGAAAGCGAAATGACAAACTTTTTCACACCAGGATTTTTCCGAGTTGACGCTGGGATCCATTGTTATCTGTAAGCAAGCGCCTCTAGATCTTAGGCTCGAGTTTCACAATCATTCCTCAGCTAAGATTTACCTTAACTTAAATCTAGAAAATTTCAAATCTTTATAAGTTTGTTAATTTTTAGGATGTTCGGGAATTTGAGTTGTCATTTTAAAGATTACTTCTCCCCCAAAAATAGATAACCAATTTCCTAAAGTTTTGTTGAGAAAAATCTTAGCCAATGAATGATGTTGAAACCTTGGCGAGGTCCCTAATTACTGACACATCAGAACCAAGGTCGACAACCATTTACTGACTTGATAAAATCTATAGAAGTTTGGTTATGGGGTTACAGTGTTGGGTCCGTTGTTAAAAAGCACTATACTTACCTGCTGAAGCAACATTTGATATTTATGGAAGTGGTAGTGAAGACAGAGATGGTATATTGCAATTTAAAATACATATCTGTCGACGTTTAAACACTAAGCTTATGAAAGGGAGTCGAGACTCGGCAGTCGATTGGTCGAGTTATGGATAGCAAGTTGGCGAAATGCTGCCGAGAGATAGATAACAACTGACAAGATATAGTTAACGAGAGCAGCCGAAATGAGCTGCCGATTTGGCAATGATTCGTTAACTTAGTGTTAAACTTTCGAGAGGCCTGTATTGTATGTTCGGAAGGTAAGAGGTAGCTAACCACAAATGCGCTTTGTAGTACACTGTTTTCTTCAAAATAAAATACGTTATTACATAAAACATCATTAAAAGAAGGATATATGATGTGTAAAGAAACCAACCGGTTTCCGTAGTGATTGAATGTAATAAAATAAAAATTGCTTGTTGAAGCAATTTAACGCAGGGTTTTGCGCACACATCACGTCCTCGATAAAAGATGACAATGTCTCGATATAAGTTAAATTATCTTCAGTTGGACGTAAACTCTTAGGAAATAATCAATCACATTTGATTTTTACATGTGTAATTCTATAGAATTTGTACGCGTTCGTTGCACAGCATGTACTGCATAAATATGATGTTTTGATATGTACAATGTGTATCTCTCTAACGAATAAAATGAATCACTTGAAGACAGTGATAGTCATTCTGGAAGACTTTTAAATAATCTCTACGTACGTTACTGCAATGTTATGACACCACTGCGGTAGCCCAGCTGGTAGAGTGCTTGCTCCGGTGGGAGGTCGTGGGTTCGAACCCCGACCGGGTCTGACCCAAGACTTGAAAGTGGGTAGTGACTGTTCTTTCGCCAAGCACCCGGCATTACGAAATGAAAGTCACGACCCTTTCGGAAGGGAACTTAAAATAAACGAGGCCTCGTGTCACAGTAGGCTTGGCACGATAAAGAACCCTGCTGTATAATGCCATCAGCTCAACACACAAGATGATATGAATATCTATTCGGACCAATGATGATAGAACAACAGACTTTGGATGAGCATTGGATACAATTTTGTTCATTGATGTGGTTCCTCAATTTGGATGGGTTCTAGGTGTAATGACAAAATGGTGCTCTGTGTAGTGAGGCAATTCCTGACTTTGTGACGATAACTTGATTTTTGTCCAAATTCTTAACAGTTAGTACATCACTATCGGTTCGACCATCCACATATTACTTTTATTATGTTTATTAAAACAAAGAAACGGTCGAACTTTGAAATGTAACGTTTTGGTTCTCTGCATACCCGGTGTTTTCATATTATGTGGCATTAAACACGCTGATATTATCCTATTATAAGCGTAGACTATTATTTGCCAAGTTATCTCATCGCAAAGAAAACTCAAGAGTTATAACAGGAGAAGCAACGGGATCTTTTAATTGTGTATTACTATGAGGCAACCGAGGCAACTGTCTGAGTGAAAATCGGATCGTATTATTATTTATTTTACAGAAACAAGAAGAAAAAAGAAAAGGGTAAAAATAATTGACAATGAACAAATACAAAATCATATTTTTTCTTTAGTAGTACAGACTTGATTATTCATAATAACTAAGTTGTTTTACTTTGGTTTCGGCAAAGTTTTGCTTTGCCTTTTTGAAATTGTTATGAACATGGAATGGTATGTTTATATTCTAATTCTAAAGTTTTCCTTTATATTTACTTGTATAATTTAGCGACAAATGTCAGATTCAGGTGTCTCCAGAATGCACCATTTAACGCCTCGGACCTCCTAGATTTGATAGATTTGGTGCTTCTATTTTTTGCCTCAGTAATAATTGGTCACCATCTACGCCCCTATACCTTTCGTTTGGTCATTCCAATGTTTCAATTTTAGTGCAATTTATTATTAAACAGGTGCAATTAATGACGTAAAACTAACTAATTAATCTTAAAAATATATATATGTCAAAAAGATAAAAGAAAATAACACTAAAGACAATGTTTTGTAAGCTGTTTCAGCTGCTAGATAATTAGTTTATCACAAGATAAGGAGAGGAAATCTTAATGTAATTGCATAATCTTTGAAAGGGGAATTTTTTACAACATGCAAATGTTCAGAAAACTATTATTTATATCGTGGAAAAATCAAATAAATTAACTGGATGTTTTTACATAAATCGTGTGAAGCGATAAGACATTATGTAATGCTGTATTAAGTGTTTATTATTAAATCACTCGTGAAGGTGAAGAGTGCTTGCAAAATATTGAAGTAAAATCATTTAAAACCAGTGCAGCGTGCAAACTAATTATTGAGTTAAAATGGTAAAAATTTTGCAATATAATTTTTTTCGGGTAGGTGCAAGAAACTTAACAGTAAGGCAAACAGTAAACACACCTTTTTCTCGGCGTCAGCGTAACTGCATGCATGCTATTCAAATTTATTTATTTATTTATTTATTTATTTATTTATTTTAGTTTTGATCCCCCAAAACCATTTTAAAATAACCGAGGTCCCGTGTCACGATTGGCTTGGCACGCTAAAGAACCCTGCTGTATAATGCCATGAGCGCAACGCACAGGTAAAATTTTTGCACTTTCGCCTACAACTGGCGACGTCTAGATATAAGTGAAATATTCTTGACGGGACGTTAAACACCATTACTCAACTCAACTCACTGACCCCCAAAACCAAAAATGTTACATTTTCATTTTACGTTTCAACGAACGATGTTTTTATTATAATTAACATTGATTATAAATGAATAGTTGGTTAATTGATGGATGGGTGGATGGATGGATTGATGGACCGACGGTCAGTCAGTCAGT
This sequence comes from Anadara kagoshimensis, assembly GCA_021292105.1. NCBI lineage: Eukaryota > Metazoa > Mollusca > Bivalvia > Arcoida > Arcidae > Anadara > Anadara kagoshimensis. The sequence goes on along the minus strand of CM037867.1, from coordinate 132,366 downwards.
CAAGTAATCAATCAGTCAATCATTGGTACATTCAGTCATAGTTCCACCAGTCTCTATAACTAAACATTTAATATATCATATATATTATAACATCGCCGTTATTATTACTTCAGCTGAAACAGAGTTCACAGTCAAAAATATAAACCTCAAATGATTCATTGATTTCAGTAGTTCCGTAACCCTCCGTCAGGAAGCAATGCTGGAAGTGATTCAATGTTCAAATTTACGGCTGTGCTCACAAGGGCGATTCTAAGATGAAAATGGTCAATATTACAACGCCGCTCAAAACATGAAGCATTTGTTCTGATTTGGTATCGCCCATCAAAGGCGGTAATGTAGAAGACTTTTGTATCTTCTAAAATCAATATGCTCGTCGTGTAATTTGGCCGTTCTACACATATCTACATCTGATGACTTATGGATTCTTATTTATGGGGTGAGTCTCCGAATAATTTTATACTTATTTCATTGTTTTTGTCTTGTTGTAATGTTGTACATGTATAATTAAGAATTCCAGATTTTTTAATATAAATTCGCATTAGTAATATTAATAAAACTGTTGTTCAAATGTTTTCATACCACTGTGTATCTAAACACAAGAAACGCTATCAGACAGTTTTGCGTTATATAAGATTCTATGTTTTGATATGAAAGCGAATTTCTAAAGCATGGTTTTAAATTGATGTGCATTGATGCGTGGGAGAAAGATGCACGCAGCTTCGAAAATGAAACTGCCCGAATGTACATGTATCGAAATCTTTAATGTCATTTCGAATTTGGTGATGCAAATCTGCTTTGCAACCTAAGCAAAATAGACCGCCAATTTAATTTTTAAAGCAAACTCATTCCGGAGTTTTCTTTAAGCATACGGCATTACAAACGTGAAATATAATTATTTTCATCCGAGTTAAAACCCACTGGTTCCTATTGTAAACTTGACGTTCGGTTTATACAAAATCAGTAAGAAACCTACCAATCCATGTCCAATCCACAATCCAAAAACAAAGTAAAAACTTTGAAGCTGGCAAATTAGGGTAAACAATACATTGCATTGCCAAATCTTAACATGCATTTAAAGTGATAAGAAGAGAAACGTGACTATATCCTCAAATAATGCTCGTGCACCATATCTTCCCGAAATAAAAACGTATTAAAACAGAAAGGGAAAAGATATAATTTTGAACCAATTTATATAACGTATTAGAAATTCCTTATTAACAACAATATCTCTTTCACTATTGTTTATCATCAGAGTATTGGATAATACAGATACCCTAGTTTGTTTGTTATTTTAATCACATTAAAATCATTTTTAAAATTTAAAACAAGTATGATATAGGAAAGAAGTCCGGTCGGGTCTGCCCAAGAATTGGAAAAGAAGTGACTGCTCTTTCGTCAAACACAAATATCACTGGTTCCCCTCCGCCATGAGAACACTACAAAGATAAAATGATTCTGTCACTTTACCTATAGCTGGTGATGTCTCGATAAGTAAAATATTCTTAACTGGCCAATCAAACTCGGGCAATAATACTCCAATCAATCAATCAATCAATCAATCAATCAATCAATCAATCAATCAATCAATCAATCAATCAATCAATCAATCCATCCATTCACCCATCCATCCATCAATCCCAAAAGAAGTTGTACGCCATTGCGTTAATCTAAACAGTCTCCTATATCTTTTGTTTATCATAATATCATTGGTTTTTATTATATAAATTGTAGTAAATTTGGCAATACGGTAGGTAGTTCATATTATGAGGGAGAAAACCCATGAAAAACTGGAATAAATAAATGAACTATTTTAACATAAACTATCTTTTATTCCTATAATATCTTCTGTTTTTATATCAATTGGCATGGCGTAAATTTACCTGTTGTTACGATGACGGAGAGTTAGACCCCGTTCACAAGGGCCTGAGCTATCCAAATTAAATAATACATTTCATTAACATTAAGTATCTGTTCTCTCTTCTGTTTATCATCAGACTTAGATAAATCAAATACTTCAGTCTGTCCATGTTACCATCAAATCAGCAATAAAGGGATAACTATCTAAGACAGGTTCTCTGCATACATGCAACTTCTATTGAAATTGAAACACCAGTATCTATATAGGTAAACATCTTTGACCTGTCCGCTTAACCTTTTATCGGGAATATTCATATAGTAGGATCCATCACATTATATGGGTTATGTAAGGATTCGCAGTTAATACATGCACAATACAAGTGTTTATTCTTAAAAAAATAAAGTGTTTGCCATTATCTTCTGTTCCCTATATATAAATATACTCGACCATGGTAAATATTCAATTAAGGTCAAGCGGACAGGTCAATGTTGTTTGTCTTTAGAAGGATGCTAGTATTTGTTGTGATTAAAAACACGTGGGTTGCCAAGTAAAAGTATCATATCCACTTAATTTATATTTACAATCGCAATACTTTTTCTTATATGAAACAGGTCTTCCTGACTATCTCCATAACTTCATGGAGAGAGTCGCGCACGCTACCAAATTCTGACTGGCGTATGAATACATAACTCCCAATACACATTACAATACACGTAGCTCACAAATTTTAAATCCGCAGTTGGGTTTTTCGTTGACTTCCATTCAGCCATCAATGCTTACAAATTCAACATTTAATAGTTGTTCGTTTAATTTTAATATGAAAATGTGACTCTTACCATTGATTATCTTTTAAGTGAAATAAAATATTTACGATAAGCTGAGGGATTATGTTTATTTTTCCGTCACCTGGAGACGGGTACGGGCGGAGCTTCACGTCAATCACGTCAAGTTACGTCAGAGTGGGCGGAGCTTCACGTCAATCAAGTCAAGTTACGTCAGAGTGGGCGGAGCTTCACGTCAATCAAGTCAAGTTACGTCAGAGTGGGCGGAGTTACAGATCCAATTGCTGTTCTATCAAATGAGTGCATCCAGCCACGGAGAGTTAGTAAACAAGTAAATTTAAGTGTTATCCAGAAAAACACTCATGTTTTTCGTATATTTTTGAAAGATTGTAAATATAAGAAATGGAATTTTACTTTTTTTCTACCATGAGGTCATGGAGAGAACGAGAATGGCGCAAATTTAACATGAAGTGCTTCGCACTTCATTAAATTTGCGCCATTCTCGTTCTCTCCATGACCTCATGGTAGAAAAAAAGTAAAATTCCATTTCTTAAACAAGACAAGTAGGTTTGTGTTTCATTTTAACTACTGTACTCTCAAAATTGATTTTGCTAGTATCAGTTTTAGTGTGTTGGTTTGTTGAAATATCACACATTCTATACACATACAGTCAAACCTGTCTATAAAGGCCATCCAAGGGAACCAGTAAAAGTGGCCTTTATGAGCAGGTGGCCTTTATATATACAGGTTCAAATAATATGAATAAAGAACAGTTAGGATACAATTCTACTGGTCTTTATAAGCAGGTGGCCCTTATATAGAGGTGGCATTTAAGGCAGGTTGGACTGTATTCAAATGCACAGTCTCTCTCTCTTTCTTTCTTTCTCTCTCTCTCTCTTTCTGCCCTTCTCCTCCTCTCTTTCTGCTCTCCCTCTCCTCTCTCTCTCTGCTCTCCTCCTCCTCTCTCTGCCCCTCCTCCTCCTCTCTCTGCTCTCCTCCTCCTCCACTCTCTGCCCCTCACTCTCTCTCTGTCCTCCTCCTTCTCCACTCTCTGCCCTCCCCTTTCTCTCTCTCTGCTCTCCTCCTCCTTCTTCACTCTCTGCCCTCTCTCTCTCTCTCTATCTCTCTCTCTCTCTCTGTCATCCTCCTCCTCCTCCACTCTCTGCCCTCCCCCTCTCTCTCTCTCTGTCATCCTCCTCCTCCTCCACTTTCTGCCCTCCCTTCTCTCTCTGTCCTCCTCCTCTCTCCTGTCGTCTTCCTCCTCTCTCTCTGTCCTCCTCTCTCCTCCTCGTCTCTCTCTGCCCCCTCCTCTTCCTCATTCTCTCTCTCTCTCTCTCTCTCTCTCTCTCACACACACACACACACACACACACACACACACACACACACAGTGAGAGAGACTTTACATGATATTACCGAGTAATGCAATGTTAATAAAATCAAAATACTTTAATTCTAACTGTGACATTAATATCGATCGACATTAAGTGTACCCCAATGTACGTTCAACAATGTTAATTTCCTGCGCAGTCAATTACAAATTAAACTTTTCTGAAATGGGTTGTAATGTTTTAACGTCATGGAAATAACGGATTTAAATTGTAAACCATTTCAATACATGTACAAGGAACAACTTATCTGCTAGAGAAATTATTTTTAAAACTTTTTTTTTTAATTTTGCATTTATTCTAGATACATGACATGTGTATGGCGGTTTATTACAATCATATCAGTGATAGAACACGGCCAGCAGACTATGACAAAAACAATTTTGTAGATCTATTATCGGAATAAGAAATCCGATATATTTGTAAATGTATATTTATGAATGTCGATCGGTTGTTCTTTCGACTTGGAAAATGAATTAAAATGAATATCTTCATAAATGAATATTACGCAACATGTAATGGTCACGTGATGGCTGTAAAACAAATTTGCCTTATTCAACGGTAAAATACATTGACGTCAACGGAAGTGTAATGTAACAACGGAAATGTCTTTCACGCTTCATTAAACAGGGTTTCGTATTTCCTTTCTGAGTTTAAGATAAATCTCGAATTTGCTGGTGAAATTTCTTTTACAGAATGACATATGGTTAAGTATAAAACAAAAACAAACATACCGAGCCATTCTCAAACAAAAATTTTAAAAGCAAAGTAAAAACGTTGAATATTGGCTTTGAACACGTGGACTTCCACTAGGGAAGTAAGGCCGGGTACTCCGGAAGGGTAAGTACCTGTTGTTTAGCTACATCCGCCACGTATGTAATCAAACTTTAGAATGAAAGGAATATGGGACTATGGGACATTAAATATATCTAGAACAGATTTCAGTAGACTTAAGAATGGATTTAGTAAACACGAATTGTACCAGGAAATCTTGCTATCTTATATTCTTACAGCTGGACTGACATTAGATAAAGAAATAAATCTTTTACTACATAAAGACATATAATATTGAATCAATACTACATGTAATGTTTCTGTACAAAGACAATAAATGATATTGGTAATGACAGGTCTGTTAACATGTCTCGTCGCATTGCGGTATATCGCTAACTTTATGTCTTGGAATGTCAATATTTTATACGGACTTTACAGTTTCAGTAATCACAGACAATGTTACAAAACCAAATCTTGCATCTGATAAAAATCTCGCCATATGCAAATCCCCAAAATCCGCTAATAAATCAGCCATCCTTTCCCGCCATTTTATAATTTTTGATTCCCATCATTACTAATCTATTTTAAACTACAGTACATTCCTGTCGAAAGTTTTGGCACTTATTCGTTTGCTTAAAGTGTAAGTTAAACGATTTTCGATAATTTGAGTATAAATAGTAAATGCCGTAACTAAAACAATGTCGAAAACCCCGTGATCGTACATGGTCTCCTTTTCGAGATATACGTGGTGAAACCTCCAATTTTGCACCTGGAAAAATTTGTAATCAAGCCTGTACAGGCAACTTCCGGTTTTCGACGATCACACTTGTGACGTCATCAATAAGTACATGTAGCGCGAAAGTGCGCGTGATGCAGGTTGCAACGACTGAAAGGTGCGCTTCAGCTCTCCGATCAACGGCGGAATTTACGGGAATACGAAATACTGACAGACCATGACAGAACATTCAGTAAATTTTACGAGCCATACGAAACTGTGAGGTGGAAAATGTATCAGATTCATCAGAAGAAACTGTCTGACAGGGTTAATGCTGTACATGGTAGTGTATATTGTAATTTTTAAGAACTATTTTCTCTTTTTTTACAGCACATCTACAGTGTATTGTCATTTTTTTATTTCCTTGCGTTTGAGGGTCAATGTTTAATGAAAGTAGGTGTCTATGTGTCACAACCACACCACATGCACGTTTTAGTATAGGCTACCGGTTCCACATACCACAATCATGACAATGACCAGCTGACAATCCTATTATTTTGCCTTATACGGGTACAAATTCCAATGCATTCTGGGTTTTAGGTTTACATTTGCATAGGTTGTTATAACCACTATCTTGGCACTGCTTGTTAAAAATATAATATAGTGCGATATGAAGTTACTGGTTGGCTACTTGCCTTAGGTTTGAACCCCATAATCCTTACTTTCACAACTTGAGCTGATCAGCTAGTGTCAGTTTCAACATGTCAAAACATCATTTCTTAATAATAATAATAATAATAATTATAAATCTGTTAAAGTCTAGTTTTAAAACATCACCACTCAGGATTATATTTATTGTAAATTGAAAAAAATGTATTTGATTATTCTTTTCTGTTACATGGGTATCTAAGGAAGACATTCAACATATCCATCATTAATCAGTTTGTGCTGTTTAATAGGTATACAGTGGGGAGGATGTACAATTTTGTATCAGGCAGATGAATTGAAATATCCATAATCTGTGAATACCCAACCTCATGTGTGTATGCAAATCACTTGTTTTAATCCTGACTGGATAATAGCTGTTATCCAATTTGTGGTCAAGACAGTCTAATGACCATCTTGTTCTCTGGTAAATATGACATTGTCCAACTTTCTTTCCAGAAAAACTTATTACACATGTATATGGTTAATCTGCTGTTGTGTCTATCTGTTTTACCCTACCATACACTCTTGATAGCATGTCCTACCCCAGGTACCAATTATGTGTCTAATTATGTTGGGTTAGATTTAAATGTAAAAAAAAATGTTTTTAAACAATCAAAATTCATTGCACTTTAAATAACTTGGTATACATAATTATGATATAGCAGAAATTAATGGTTAATTGTTTTCAATGAAGCCTCTTTTAATACTTAAAATATTTCTCTTTTCAGATAAAACAAATTGCATATAAAAAGATAATGAAGGCTTAACAAATACAGTATAATAGTCACATGATGGAATTTACATTGATCTGTCATGATAAAAGTGGGGTTCAGAATTGACAAGATTTTGACGACATGGTCCTTGTAATTAATGTTATTGTTTATTTAACTACTTCAGTAGATTTGGGACATATCCTCAGGTGAGTGTTAATTAAGGCATATGTGACTCTTGTTTAATATATAAATAAGGGGTTCAAAATTTCAAAAAATTTTTTTAATTAAAGGTCCAGGACCTTTTGCCTTTTTTCATGGGTTCAACATAATTTTTTGAAAGACAAATATCACTGAAAGTTCCATGTGCAATTGAGTTAACATTTGAAAATATGTAATCATTTAAAAAAAAGTAGTATTTTCTTGTTAAGAGAAAAATTTTGGGTCCATCAGACTTTTCAAGTTTTAACTTTTAACTTTTCAAGGGTCCCAACACCCAATATATCCCAGACCAAGACAATTTTGAACCTCTGTATATTCATAGGTCTCACAGGCCAAATATGGCCAAGTTCTATTTTTCATTATATTGAATAATTCAGAGTTGTATATTTATACTCAGTGCAAACAAAGTTGGGGCCCACTGGGGTATATGGGAATCACCCTGTCCATCTGTCCAAATATAATGTACACCCATATCTTCTATGTCTATGGATCAATTTTAATGAAACTTGCAACAAATGAAAACAACATGAGACAATGTGTTGCATACCAAATTAAGGTGAATATAACAAGGAATAAATCTTACAAATGACAACTAGCAAGATGGGGGGGGGGCTGTCTAAAGAGCTGCTCTAGTTATGTGAAGTAAACTTAATATATTGTGTGTATTATCTTACATTCATGACAAATTCTTGTTTATTTTGGCTATTGTGTGATTTGTATGATCAAATTCAATAGAAAATACAGTGTATTCATTTATATTTTGATAGGTACACATTCATTGCAATACAGATTCAACCTGATATTGATAGAGAATTCAAAATTCAGAGAGGAAGTGAAATATCCGAGACAAGTTTAAAGGAAAAGAAACTATGTATAATATTTCATTTTGTACTAGTCAGCATGCATTTAATTATTTAAATTTTTTGTAGTGGTTTAATTACTTCAATATACACAGCTTAGCATTTAAAGATGACATACTGGACATGAGACAGCTGAACATCAAGTGCAAGGTCTAGATTCTCAACTACAGTTTTGCAACCACTTGACCAGATTGTTCAATAACTTTACCAAAATGCAAAAAAGATAAATTATATGTTAGCACAAATTTGTCTAATTGAAGAGTAGCAAGGTATTTTCATTACATGAATTTGTTTATGTATCATACATGTATTAAAATTATTGTTGAAAATAGTTTGTTTTTACTACCAGTACTCAGAGTTTTTCATAGATCTTACTCAAAAACTATCTGATTGAAATTAATTTGGAAGGGGGGGGGGGTAATCAGATTTTATGGCACAGGTTCACTGCCACAAGTACATGTAACAGGTACCCACAATATTGGTACTGGCTAACTTCATCTACACAGCTATCCATAAATAACTATACAATTTTATAGTCAAATTCCATCCATATTACCAATATATCAGAGGTTTTGCAGTATTTTGAAATGGTAATAATGATCTAAATTTTCATGTCATTTTTTTAAAACCAGTTTTCATGGAATTTATTTTTAATTTGAGAAAAAATATAAAAATCTGTGAAAAATATATTTTCAAGTTAAAAACAATATTTTACCTAAAACAACACTCAGATTTACAAACATGATATTTTGATAATGTAATTTTGTGGAGATTTTCTGCCTATAATGAAATGACCAGTTTGAAATGTGTATAAATTTATGGATAGCAGTGTATATGTAGACCTATTCCAAGGGGGTTGGTGGCACATTGGTCTCTATTACACCTTTTAATTTCAAGGCTTGAATCCCACTTGGGACTGATCCTAGTGTAAAAAATTTTGTCAATCTGTCTGTTTATGTCAGTGGTTATCTCTAGACACTCCAGATTCCTCTACATTTTGAAATCATCACCTTGATATAAGTAAAATGATTTTGATCAGGTGTACTCCAACACATATATTTAGGAAGATGCCACTTGGGACTTATCCTAGTGTGAAAAATTGTCAATCTGTTTGTTGATGTCAGTGGTTTTCTCCAACAGTCCAGATTCCTCCAACATTCCAGAGATGTCCACCTTGATATAAGTAAAATAATTTTGGTTGGATGTAAACTTTACTCCAACACTTATATTTAGAAAGAGGTATCTATGGCCTGACTTTGATATGTACAAAATGATTCCATAGAAGCTTGGCATGTAGGTACTTAGTGCAAGCATATATAAGAGTGGCTTTAATTGATAGCTAACAACATTTGTATAGGTTGCTGCCATATTACCACATTATCTTTGCACTGAAGCCAGTTACCACTCAGTCCATTATACCTGAACTAACACAACCAGTAGGAGTCTATGACTTCCAGATGCAGTCAACTGAATTTCTCAAAGCTGCAGGAGCAGGCACACAGGAAAGTTGCAGTTTCCTTTTTCTGTGGATAATTTAAGGTTGACTAAATAAATAAGGTGTTCTTATATTTTACATCATGAGAGGCAGACAGTATAAAATCTGACCCTTTCCATATTGCTGGTGCATTGACACTTGTGTTGATTCAAAGCAAAACCAGAAACACATGAATTTCACACAACATGAACTTGTGTTTTCATCAACAAGAAAAGTTTCTGATGTAATGTAGCTTGCATTCAACCATCCCCTAGCACCTTCTAGTTATGATGTAAGCCATTTTGTAACCAGTACTTACATTTGTGACCCTACCCCCTCCCCATCCTGATCGTGATTAAATTCCGCTATGAACTCAACATCAACAACAGGGAGGAGGGGTCATGTGCATGTGTTATGGAACGGTTGTGGCTGTTTACAGGCTAATTTAACCACCAAACCTCATCATAATGCATTAACAGATCACTTGCGATTTATTCGTCTTCTTCTTACTAAACCTATGTAAAGTTGTTCTCAGTGGAGATCCTTTAATGCGGTTTGACTGAACATTTTTAAGTTTCGGCGGGCGCCATACTTGTTTATGTTGTAAACAAGTGGGTGCTAATGCGCATGTCTGCAAACATTGGCTGTCACACTTGTGACGTCACGAGTCATCAGAGAGAAATTCAAGTTTCCATTCAGGTGTGCAAAAGGGGTTATTTCAAAATTTCTCCGTAATTAGTGATTCGATTTTTGAAAGAAATACGGCGTTCGTCTCAGGGAAAGGAGTTTATTAAAATATGTTAATATCGTTTTTCATTGTACTTACACTTTAAGTTTTAAACTTTCAACAAGTCTGTACTTTAAGTTTTGAGCATTCTATATCCCACCGTAAAGTTACTATGAACATAAACAACTTATCTCGTCTTAGTAATTCAGCAATCGTTACAATTTATTATGTATTTCACCGTTTGTTTGATTTGCAAAAATATTCTTTTGGTTTTTTTTCTTCAAATTTTACCCAAATGGTTTTCTTTTGGCGGACATGGTAATAGCGTCCGATTACTATTAACGCTTAATAGTATTCAACTTATTTTGTTTCGAAAATGCTTAGTTTTTACAATATTTCATTTGATATGGTTCACCATATTTTTCTTTAATGCGGTACAAAGAGTTTAGTTAGTTCTCAGATATGATTAGTAGTTGTAATAATCACAGCAGGTACATGTATATATACTCACACATTTTATATATGTATATAAATAAAACAAACATATATTTACAACTTATTCTTGGCACAAAGAAAAAATATTATGAACATTTTCTTCTTCTTCTTTCAATATACACGATATTAGGAATTGTATTAAATTGTTCTATTTTCCCTTTTCACTTAGTTTTGTGTTGAACTGTTCTGATATAAACCATATGTTTTAAGTTTGTTAATTATTTTTATCAAAAATTACATTTGTGATTATTTAAAAATAAAAATATAGAAATTTGCAATGAAAAGCACACATGTATCTGTCAACAAGCTACAATTGCACAAACAAGAAATATATAAGACACAACCCATAGAGATCATACAGAAGTGTAAAAGTTCATGTCTAAATCATAATGCCAAAAGCAAAGTTAAAAACTTTCGCAAATTAAGTTAAGCATGCGAACAAAGAAATTGATACTAAACCTTATCGAACAAAACAAATAGTGTATTTGGCAGCAGCATAAGAAAAAAACAAACTTGGTATATATAAAAATTGAATGCAAAAAGCATATCGAAAAATAGATAAATTTATTTTTCCAGGATGAAAGATAGTACTTGGAGTATTTAACATTTAAACACAATATAGCACACTGTATCTGGATAATTTTGTATTTTATTCATATATACGTAATGTGATCCGTTAATGCCGTCGTCGTAGTGTTATCTCGTCTCGGAGAGATTCAACGAGATCTAAGCGTGGGAAGATCATCAAAAGTCTTGTATAATTACGGAATCTAATTCCCCATATATTTCCCAGATGTCAATAATTCAGAATCAGAAATCAGGTCGCTGCTTTACTTCAATCCGTTACAAATCACCATTTTCCGCTGCTAGATCTCTTTGTAGATGTCTGTATTTCGCAGATTTTGTAGAGATTTTATGTAAGTCATGAAAAGCTGCTGTTACCACGTGTGTCTGTAATAACTCTAGCTGTTAATTAATACTTTAATTATATATAAACCGACTGAACTATCTTAGTTCAAATGTACTATTATCAATTCTGACAGGTTAAGCTTTTAAGTGCACTCCAGAGAACATTTGTTGATGGTCTGAGCTCAGCAAAGTACTTTAACCAAATCAGTTTAATAATATTGCCGTCACTGTACTGAATGCCCCGTCCGAAGTTGCTTGTGACGGTTTGAGCCCAGGTTAGTAGTCTGGTAGAGGATTTTGAAAAAACCGCTTATTTTTCGATGTAGGGAGGACAACGTGTTCAAAGGTGGCAAGTTATGTCATAACCTTCTTTGAACTTTACTTTGGTAGAATCGGCTTGTTGCCAAGCAAGATTTCACCCAGGGGCCATTGTGGGGGCAGCTAAAGGTCAATGGGTGCAAAGTTCAAGTGAAAATGCCCATATTGACCTATACACAAATTCAAGGTGGCTTACAGAAGGTTTTCTTTATACATTTTGTCTTCTAAATATGTAAGTGGTATCTTCAAATTAAAAGAAAGTCATACCCAACTAATTCAGTCAATTATTTTCAAAGTTTCCCATGAAAAATAAGATTAGACGGTTGCACAAATTTGACCTTTACAAATATGATTAATTGTGGCAAATAAATACTAGAATAAACACATTTGTGCATATGAAATTGTTTAACAAAACTTTAGACTTCTGTTAAAATAATTTTACGGAATCATATTGCCCGTATTTATATAAGTATCCACTTTTTAAAAAAAGAAATCAAAGTACTGATGGTACTGAAAGATTTGATTAGCTATAATGACTGTATCTGTATAATACTATCAAGTGTGTTCTCTTTTTCTGGTGGAAATATTAGTGAACTGTTGAAACAAGAACTATTCCCAGTGTCGCTTTCTATACCTGATACATCAGGACCCTTGTTATCTGCAGCCGACGAGTCGGATCTTCAAAATATTCCTGAGGAAGAAGTTTACATGGAGACATTACTACCAACATAATTAATGGTCAAACTTTAGTTGTAGTACTGGGAACGCGGAAAGACATCAATACATTCGGCGAATTAAGAAACGCACAAACTGTTTTTATCCACGCGAAAGATAAATGTATGAAAATTGACGTCATTATGATAGATATGACAACTAATCCATAAAAGGTGAAACCATCTAGAGATAAAAGAGGATCAGGTCCCGTTCTGTTAGAAAAATTATTGATAACTAAAATGTCCCTCTGCCATCAAATTGGTAAGATTTTATAAGTAACCAAGAAAACAAATAGGATCTCGTAGTAATCCAAGACACTTCTTAGCTTAGCTGAGGGTATCAGGAGGTCCAACAGACAGCATGTTTAATTCATAAAGAGGAAAGAGTGTAACCGTTTTTAATGCTTTACACAAGTAAGCCGATACTAGAATTGTTCCTCATGGTGTTGATGCTTACATTCAAGGCTATAAAAGAACAGTTGTTGTCTGTCGTGATACTGATGACCTTATTCTTCTGTTGCTTTTAAATGAGGAAGTATGATTCCAGACGGGGACATCTAAAGTTCGTCCCTGTTCATAGCATAAAATTATCACCTCTGGAGAGGAATAAGCTCCCAGTATTCCATGCAACTGCAGACTGCAAGACTGTCAATTAACTTTCTGGACATTCTAAATACAGCATTCCGTGTTTCCAGGGAAAACACAGGTCTTTTTCCCACTCTTGCAAGAGGGATTTTTTTCTGAACTTGTGAATGCAGATGCCTTCATTGAATGTACCTAGCGAAGATTTCTTATCTACGATGTAAACTGTTCCTCTCAGGGGAAAAGTACAATTGAAAATTTGCTTCCAACATTATATGCAACCGACCTACATATTCAACGTGCACACTATTAAACTGCTGTTTGGCTGCATTTAGTTATACCTGGTATTTGTTCCAGATCTCCCATCACACGGATGGTGCTAGTCTCACTAACTTGCGTACTGTATGCCTTTCACTCCCAGTGGAGGTTAGTCCATTGACAAAATCCCTCAAACTGGCTCTGTTCTGCGCAATTTTACCCCCTCTGTTTCAATTCCAGAAACTTGTCTCAAGGTGTCTTTTATTCTTGTTTGTTCCATTTCAAAGTTTTGTGATGTTGTTGGCAGGTGTCTTGATGGTGTGACCTATCCATTCCCAATGTCGCTTTTGTGTTTATGTTTCAAAACGTCATTGTTTTCTGATCCACCATAAACTTTTCGTTACTAATTTTGTCTTGTCATCTGGCAACAGGACCACGAACAATACTAGTTTTTATACTTAAATCTGAGTTTTTTTTCACAAATTAAACTTATTATTTTTTGCTTAAATCTTACTTTGAACTTTAACTTTCCTAAGACAATTACAGGTCAAAAGGTCATGAACAAAACTTAACTTTTTGGACATAAGTTAAGTATTTTCCTGATGTTCACGATTATTCTCGGACAGTTAAGTTAGTGCGAGTCTGAATGTGACTTAAAAACAGTTTTAATGAGAAAATTATAAATTGATTGATTGCATGAGGTTTTACGGGCTTTTACGTATTTCAGTCATATCAAGACGTCACCAGTGGCAGAAATTTTGATCTTTGCAGTGAACTTAGGGAAATGTGCAGGGAAAGTTCCTTAACATGTTACACCCGCCTTGGCACTGGGCATCGGATTTTAAGATCTCTCTCAAAGGATCTCGTGACTTTCGTTACTAAATACCGAGTGTTTGGCAAAAGAACAGTCACTACCTTATTTCAAGTCTTGGTCGAACCCAGGACTCACCACATACGGGGAGTGAGCGCTATACCAATCGAGCTACAGTAGGGGTATTTAATGAGAAAATAACCTTTACTAAAATCATGTCATGCATTGCTGAAATGTAAATATAAATCATGTTGCACTAAAAGATGTACATGTAGGGTATACAATTTAAAGTGGGTGGCTGTATGCACTTGCAATGGGACCGTTGAACCGCTGATTGGTTGAACCCTTTGAATGATAATGCCACAGATAGTGATATTGATGAATGAAAAGAAATCGTTAGATGTGACTGATATATTCCAGAGATTCTCGTGACTATGCCTTGCCGATTACAGTACTTGCAGTACTTTGATTTTAAACTTTTAATGAATTTCAAATTATTTGCTGGGTTTAAACAATATATTTGTTTTAATCACAGTCATGTATTTACAAAAGAATAATATTTTAGCATTTTGATTCATGCTTTGATGTTGAATGTATACTTTTATTTTATTCTATCTTGAAGCTTGTGTCAGAATTTTGAAAAATAACATTGAAATTTTTAAATTTTAGCCTAAACAGTCTCAACTAGCTTCCAAGTCAATGTTAAAATACATGAAATGCTATGATTGCATGAGAACAGATTTATTTGATTTATTTAAATCTCAGAAAGTATATATTTGGACAGCTATAAACTAATAAAGATTAATTTTTTGGGAAAAAAACACTATCTGACCTTTGACCTTTTATCTACTAAACCAAGGGTCGATCAGCTTGGCAACATGTTGATTCTTGACCCCTAACCTATGATGATATAATACAGCTATGTTGCCAGCTTTGAACACTCATGTCCCCCTATTGTAAAATTTCATGTTTTTTCCACCAGACTATAGTACTCTACAACACTTAACATAATTTTTTCATTGTACCCAGTGCATGCCCGCAATTTTTTCTTTATTTTATTCTATTGGAAACAAGTTTGAATTATATAATTACGCAAAGTAATCTATCTTCGTCCACATTTAGAATGTGAACATTTCATAATTGAACGTAACACCAGGGATTTATTAAAATGTTGGCTAATGCTGTAGGTCTTTGGTAAATTGCAATAAAAATGTTGACCTAAACCAAGACATGGCATGCCCCCAGTGATTTCAAAACTACACGGAAATCAGTGACGATTGATATAACACCTGGACGGGTAGATATGTAATGAGGTCATTATTACAGGGTTCTAGTTTCAGTTTCAATTGTCTTATCCAGATTATTTTACAATCAGTGATCTAAAAACAAGACGATTAATGAAATAAAATTTAAATCCAAAACAGACATACCGATACAGGTTTAAATCACGATTTAAAAAGAAAAGTAAAAAACTTTCAAAACTGACAAAATTGTAATTTGTTAAACACGTAAATTTCGACCAGATAGAGAAGTGAGGCCGGTTGCTCAGGAAGTGTAACACTATACAACTTTGTATGACATTGTTGTTGGCCCGTAGCAGCAAATTTAAAAGTAGGAGTGGACACAATTAAAATACACACACAAATGATCTGAAACAAAAGAATAAAGGAAGATAACACATAAACAGCTTACGCAATTCATGGCAAAAAGGGGGCAAGCCCTCCGCTCCCTTTTCCTACGGGCCCGAGTTGTTCTACAGCACTTCAAAGTGCTGATGACAAGTTTATGTTAAATGTTAGCTAAGGTTTATTGAAAATATGAAGTAACCCTGTTTGAATTAATTACATATTATACCAGTTTTAATTTTACAGCACAAGACGGCCTTTTGGAATACAATTCCGTAGTCAGTAGTGTTTGGACCAAATTATTAAACCAAAACTTTTTTCCAAGATGTTGACAAGAACCCAAAATATATTTTACCAAAATCAGCTAAGGAAATGCTTAGCATTAGTTCCAGCAAATTGGACAACAGTAAAATAGTAAAATAGTTTAAATTCCACAACCGATATTTCAAACCGATCTTCATTTACACATCAAACTGTTAAGTATTTATATTGAATTATTGATAATTCCAAATTATTCTTTCATTTTCAGAACATTGACCTGCCTATTGTGTAAGAAATATATATAAAAAGACCACTGACATTGCTGTTTGTAACGAAATGAAGTTTGTTTTAGAGATCTCCTGCTTCTTCTTTGCTTTTCTTACTAATGCAGGTAAGTGATTATAAGTCTATGTAGTAATTTACCGTTACACTCAAAATATTTTTGTCATATGTATTTTATAATTAAATTAAAAAAATGGTATATGACATTATTAACCCAATTAAGACCTCTACAGCTGTTTTGAAATATAGTCAATTTTAAAGTATTTATCATGATTTTGCGAAAGTAATTTACTTTTTGAAAGAATTTTCTGAAACTAGTAACCAAAGGCGATTTTGCCTACCAGAAATTGAATCACAACATTAATGTTACTATTGTTGTTTATACTATATGTTTTACATGTATTTATAATCTATAGTTAGTAAAAATCTAAATAACCATATAAGGTAAAAAAAAACTCCATTCATTGCCTTCATTTGTTTCATTAGACTTTGGCATTAAGTCGAGAGGGAATTACAGAGAAAACATAAAAGACACTTTGACGAGGTTTTCCTAGATTTGGACCAAATATATTAGAACGAGAGTTGAGAATACCTTATCAGGCACTACAAGTAGTGATTGATTCTTTTCTTGCATCAGAAAGTACAATTTTTTTCTATCTGTGGCGCAAGAGAATGTCATCAAGGGGCATTATTAGGTTTCCGACAATACTATTTATTAACTCAATTCTCATTTGAATATTTTAGATACTTTCTGTTATATTTGCATGAATGGATTGACTCTCAATAACGCCATCTTATTTTGGACGACGCACAGAAATATAACTTCTCTGCCATAGCGATGTCACTTTTAAAGGTCATATTGTTCTTTAAATTTTTGATTTCGTGCTGGAAAACTATAAATTAAATTATAAGAAATGAAACTATTATGGACATATGAAAGAATTCGACAATTTGCACACGTAACATAATTTGCTACCGTGCCGAATTTTTCAGTGTGCAAAATGTCCAAATCTTTCATACTTTCAAAACAAAATGAAAAAAACAATTGCGTCTATTATTCTATGATAAAACATTTCAGAATAAAAAAGAAAAACTCATAAACACGTATTTGACAATAATAAAGCATCCACGAACGAAACACACAAGCAAAAAATCAAACAGCCAGACAAGATAATACACAGAAAAGACAAGCACATAATTGGCACAAAGATTGTGTCCGACTTTGAACAGACACTAGAATTAATGTCCAGACAATGGACACTTGGAAATCATTCATGGTAATATTTTAAATGGACTCGGACTTAGGTAATTGTTTAGTTGAGTTGGGTTGAGTAATGGTGTTTAATGTCCCAGTCAAGAATATTTAACTTACACCGAGACGTCGCGAGCTATAGACGAAGGTGCAAAAATTTTGCCTATGCGTTTCTTGACTTTCATTTCGTAATGTCGAGTGCTTTGCGAAAGAACAGTCACTACATAGTTTCAAGTCTTGGGTCAGACCTGGTCGGGTTTCGAATTGAACCTACCCACTTTGAAGCGAGCACGCTACCAACTGAGCACTTAGGTGTTTGTGTTTTATCAATAGTTTTACTTTAAAATTGGAGTTACAGCCGTTAATCGTAGACACGACTTACTATACATGTGCATAACTGATGTACATGTATGTCTTTCGAAAACCCGCATATTTTTATGTCCTTCAGAGTTTCATCACATACTCTATACTCTGTTTATGAAATTTAAAATAATCCACACCAAGTTATTGTTTGTAGGTTTCTGCGATCAGCGTGTACCGGATGAACAGCGTCTGTATGAGACATTAATGGCGGGATATGAGAAGTCTGTGAGACCGGTGATCAATGCTTCCAATATTTTATTTGTCAAGTTTGGTATAAAACTTAACCAGATAGTGGATTTGGTAGGTATTTACTTATAGTACAGACCTGGCCTGTCAAAAGTTAAATACGATGTTAACAAATAAATCGGTACAGAATCGCCAGCTCATATCGGACCATCGTTAACAGTATCTCGGCTGCTCTCTCTCTCTCTCTCTCTCTCTCTCTCTCTCTCTCTCGATAGCTTTATGGTCACTAACTAACTATCTGTATCTCGGTGACTCGGCAGCAGAATTTAAAACTGAACGAACGAAAACGACTCGAAGCTCGACTGCCAAGTGGCCGAAATTAAGATACTTAGTAACCAAAAAGCTGCAGAGATATGGATAACAACTGCCGACTATCTGTCGAGATATATTAATAGCTAAGGAAGGCTGACCAAGTGTTTAATTATCGACAGACCTGTATTGTAGCTTAGCAGGTGTTCAGCTAAGACAGATTTCATTGTATAAGATTTGTACTAAACTATCTGGATTGTCTATTTTGCAGCTCAATTGAGACTAGGTTTGAATCCAACACGGAACAAATTCTATTGTAAAAAGTTTGATTCCCAAGAGTCATTGGTTTTCTCTGGTCACTCAGTTTTCCTCTACTATTCCTGAATTGATTTAAGTAAAAAAAAAAAGGGTTGGACTTCCCTTTGTACTCCACTAAAGTCTGTAAAATTTAAAAAAAAAATTATCCCAGAGCTGTTCAAAATGGTTAAATACCGTCATTTTCATTCTTTTTAGTCAAAATTAAAATTTAAGTGGAGGGTACAAATGGGAGTCTTTCCAAAAAATGTTGAAGTGAACGTAAAACTCCATCACTGTACTCTTCATCATTCTGGCATCTAGAACAAATAGTATCTGTACAGATGTTTTGATGGATTTCATTTCGTACATTTATCTTATATTTGTCAGAAATGAAATATATAAGTCTTCACATACAGATACAGACCTGTCGAAAATTAAACACCGAGTAGCGAATCACCAGCTCATCTAAGTCCTTCGTTAGCTAACAGTATAACACGACTGGTTGTCGGCCGCTGCTGGTTTGCGATCTCTAACTATCCTTACCTCAGGAATCGGGAACCAGCTTCGAGACCTTTTCGTTCGCTCAGTTTTAAACTTTAGACTGGTCTGTACTGGAAACATTTCTCCAGGTACCATAACTCACTCAGCTGACGTTGTAGAACACATTGATAATGTTTATCAATATTTACGATATATCTGAGTGGTTTTTAAAATCATTTTCACATCCCCATATCTATAGAGAAACGAAAACTCTAATTATTATAGATAAAGTAAAGGTTAAGACAGTGCTGAAGAGTTTATAGTCCTCGCATTGATGTGGGTTCTTTATACGTTATTTCTGCCTACCACTGGATACTAAGGTTTCTTGGTTTTTATACTCCCTGTAAACGAAGTATGCAGGAGTATTTAGGAATTAATCTGTCCGTCCGTACGTTCGTCCACTTGTCAGTCTTAATACCGTGTCCGCTTCATAAGATGTAAACCAACATGACATGAGACGATACCTAACTAAAGTGCATAGGTCAAGGCGCATGACTGAATAACAAAGTCGGGGAGTTACAATTGATTGACTGAATGGGGTTTTATGCCCCAGTCAAGAATATTTTACTTATATCGAGGCGTCAACAGCTTTAGGTGAGATTGCAGAAAGTTTGACCTCGTGGCAATGTTGAAGGAGAATTCTTTAGCGTGCCACGCCTGCCGAGACACATGGGACATCGATTTTTTAAAGGTCTCCTCCGAAGAACCTGTGTGAATTTCGTTTCAAAATGCTGATTGCTTGACGAAAAAAATAGCCACTTTGTATTTTCAAGTCTTGGCAGACCCTCCGGGGTGCTAACCCACGATCTTCCACATACGGAGCAAGCACTTGCAGTGCACTAGTAGGGCGATTTCGTTCTTAACCAAAATTGTTCCTTTATATATTATTTTCAAAAACTGGGGTATTATTTCTTTCAAGTAGAAAATAAATGTTGTATCTTTTTCTCTATTTTAGGATGAACGACACCAAGTGTTAACCACCAACGTTTTTATTGATCAGGTAGGGTTAAAGTAATAAAACCATCTCCTGTCTCATTTAAGTATTAGCGTGTGTTTTTTAAATCGTTCATCAAGATATGAAGTGCTTGAGTAGGCTGGGACAAATCACATAAATCGCGAAGCAGTGTAAGGTTGATTTGCCCCAGCCTGATTCAACAGTTCATACCGTGATGAACGATTAAAAACAAGTCAGTCCTTATATTTACAACCATGTAAGTGGTTTATTTTTAAACATAAATAGTGTCTCATAAGTCTTTTATAGATTGGATGTCATAATCTTATGTATATGTAAATATCTTAAATGTACTATATTGTTTATGACATGTGACACTTTAATAAAATATTTGTATTTGTATTTGTATTTGTAAGTGGTTTTTAACGAATGTTGAATTTTAAAGAATACCAAATTTAACAGAAGACAAATAACAAATATCAATTGGGACTATTTGTGGAATTTGCGCATTATTACGTTTCCTACGCCATTACGGAACTATTTACACTTTTACAGTTCATCGAAAAATAACGGCAGTCATGTAAAACTGGTACATATAGAGAGTGATACTAAGATTGTAATATATTAAATAATTGATTGATCACTAAGAATAATCATAGCGTAGTAATCTTGTTTACTTCGTCAGGTACACGGTGCCCCTCCGCATGTAACCATGTAACTTCATTAATTTTACACACTGTTTCACGCCGTGCCAGTTCAATGTGATAAAATCTTTATTAATCTCTAATGTAGGCAGTTTTTATGTAATACTTGATTGTGAGAAAATGATTCTTAATTGCTGTGGTTCTAGACCACACAGATTGTGACGTTAAGAATTGAGTTGAGAAATACTGTTTAACACCCCAGTCAAGAATATTTCAAATCTTTATTTCATAATTTATATCGAGATGTCGCCAGCTATAGTAGAAAGTGCAGATATTTAGCCTGTGCGTTGCGCTGATAGCATTATACAGCAGGGTTCTTTATCATGCCAAGCCAGATTGACACAGGACCCCGTTTATTTTAAGTTCCCATCAGAAAGAAATATGACTTTCTTTTCGTAATGCCGAGTGCTTGGCGAAAGAACAGTCACTACCTACTTTCAAGTCTTGGGTCAGACACGACCGCGGATCGAACCCACGACCTCCCACTTACGAAGCGAGCACTCTACCAACTGAGCTACCGCAATACTTGATTTCTTAATTGCTGTGGTTGTAGACCGCACGGATTGTGATGTGTAGAGTGATAACAAACTAGCGTATAATGTCTGAAATTATCATCACAAATCAATGCTCAATGATATTGAACTAAAGGTAAAGGTTAAAGGCATGGCGTTACCATTTTTATTACAGTCAAACCCGTCTATAAAGGCCACCCAGTGGAACCACTAAAAGTGTCCTTTATGGGCAGGTGACCTTTATATACAGGTTCAACTAATATGAATAAAGAGCAATTGGGATACAATTCTACTGGCCTTTATAAGCAGGTGGTCCTTATATATATATATATATATATATATATATATAGAGAGAGAGAGAGAGAGAGAGAGAGAGAGAGAGAGAGAGAGAGAGAGAGAGAGAGAGGGGTTGACCTTTAAGGCAGGTTGGACTGTACTTGGTTTAAAATGTAACACTATGCTCTTTTGTTGTGACGGACTTGTCTTGATATATGGCCTGGTAGGCCAGTCGATAATCGTCATGCTTCATTTGGAAGTTTGTTACAAGTTTCAACATAGGTTTGATCGCTGCCTTTTCCCTTTCTGTTTCATCAAACCATTAAAGGTCCCTCTTAAGCTTTATCTCCACAGCTTTACGGTCACTAGCTCTCCGTATATTGGCCCCTAGACAACCCAGCCCCAGCCCCAGCCCCAGCCCCTTTTCTTAGCTCAGTTTTAAACTTTCGACAGGCCTCTACTGGACATTTTACTTAATCTAAACTTACTAGAGCCGAACTAACTTGAATGTTTTTGACCATCTGTGGACCAAACAGTCTCCGGTGAGATAAGAAACCCTGTGGTATGCTTTTGCTATAGATTTCAGGAGTAAAAAGGCAATCCTTTTCTATTTATGTAGATCGATTACTCCTAACATAAACAAATCATTATTCAAAACAAAATCTGACATTTAACAGACAAGCACAATAAAATAGCCCTTTATACTAATCAAATCAACTTTGTAAACGTCAATGGTTGAGATACGAAATCTGATTTATCTGGCTGTTTACGTTGAGGAATGTATTTTATAGCAACACGCCATCTATTGTATCAAAATAATATTAGTTGGCTAAAATAGTTATTTGTGTATAGTGTTACAAACAGCCATTGTAGCTGATGTTAGTTTCTACAATATCGACTGGTCCAAGTTTAACTTGATTATCATACACATTATCATACTAATTTTCTGCTATGGTGTTCTATTATTAGGGCCAATATCTTTGTTCCTTCACCATCATATCTTTGTTCCTTCGCCATCGTATCCTGGTCTCTTCGCAATCGTATATTCGCTCCTTCGCCATGGTATCTTCGCTCCTTCGCAATCGTACATATATATTCGCTCCTTCGCCATCGGATCATCGACCTTCGCCATGGTATCTTCGCTCCTTCGCAATCGTACATATATATTAGCTCCTTCGCCATCGGATCCTCGACCTTCGCCATGGTATCTTCGCTCCTTCGCAATCGTACATATATATTAGCTCCTTCGCCATCGGATCCTCGACCTTCGCCATGGTATCTTCGCTCCTTCGCAATCGTACATATATATTCGCTCCTTCGCCATCGGATCCTCGACCTTCGCCATGGTATCTTCGCTCCTTCGCAATCGTACATATATATTAGCTCCTTCGCCATCGGATCCTCGACCTTCGCCATGGTATCTTCGCTCCTTCGCAATCGTACATATATATTAGCTCCTTCGCCATCGGATCCTCGACCTTCGCCATGGTATCTTCGCTCCTTCGCAATCGTACATATATATTCGCTCCTTCGCCATCGGATCCTCGACCTTCGCCATGGTATCTTCGCTCCTTCGCAATCGTACATATATATTAGCTCCTTCGCCATCGGATCCCCGACCTTCGCCATCGTATATTCGTTCCTTCGCCATCGTATCTTTAATTTGTGCTTTCGCCATCGTATCGTCGTTCCTTCGCCATCGAATCTTTGCTCTTTCGACACCGTATCCTCGTTCCTTCGCCATCGTATCTTTGTTCTTTCACCACCGTATCCTCGTTCCTTTGCCATCGTATCTTTGTTCTTTCACCACCGTATCCTCGTTCCTTCGCCATCGAATCTTTGCTCCTTCGCCACCGTATCCTCGTTCCTTCGCCATCGTATATTTGCTCCTTCGTCATCATATCTTCGTTCATTCGCCATCGTATCTTTAATTTGTTCCTTCGACATCGTATCTTCGATCCTTCCCCACCGTATCCTTGTTCCTTACCCACGGTATCCTTGTTCCTTCCCCTCCGTATCCTCGTTCCTTTCCCATCGTATCTTCGTTCGTGTTTTCGCTCCTTCGCTTATTCATCGAGGGAGCGGAGGAGCGATAATTCAAATTCAAATTCATGTTAGAACAAGACTGTTAAAACTCGGGTTGAAAATTTCCCTATCTGGCAACACAAGTGAGGGATTCTATTTGTATAACAATTACTGTATCAAAGTTTGTAATTAATGTACGTTTTTGAACGAGAGTTAATCATAATGTTACATGCGTGGTCATTATGGTAGATATATGCATAAAAATGATTGGTGATGCACATTTAACAAGAGTTGAGTTGAGTTGAGTTGAGTTATGGTGTTTAACGTCCCAGTTAAAAAAAATCACTAAAATCGAGACGTCGCCAGCTATAGGCGAAGGTGGCTGTCCGTTGCGCTGATGACATTGTACAGCAGGGTTCTTTATCGTGTCAAGCCGAAAGTGACACGGGACCTTGTTTTTTTAAGTCTTTCATTTCATGATGCCAAGAACACTTGCCATTTTCAAGTTTTGGTTCAGATCCGGTCGGAGTTCGAACCCACAACCTCCCACTCAGTACGGAGTGAGCGCTCTACCAACTGAGCTACCACAGTAAATAAATTCAATTAGAGATAATTAACGGTCTATGTTAAATAATATCGCATGTTGTTCTTTTTTCGTTCGATGTATTGTTCTTTTATAAAGCGATTTGTGAAAACAATCCACTTAAAATTCGTTACCCTATGAGTTCTTAGCGGTTGAAGTAAATTGATTCCGTGCTGCTTTGCTATATTACAAACGGTGGCATTACAAAATATGATTTATTGTAGAACCTCTTTATAATAAAGAACCATTACATTAAGTTGGCTCGATGTAATTGGCATGCTATGCTTCTCTTCAGTGATTCAGATTGTAAAACATTTCATAATATTGCTAGTGTTAGATATTTTATGGCCGATGTTCTGTTATTTCGTGCTGCTTTACTAAATTAGATATTGATTAACAATCATTATAATAGATGAATTTACAACATAATCTACTGAAGCTAAATGCAATATGTTGTAATTTAAATGCTTTTTGACTTGTAAAATTGCCTAAATAATGCTTAAGTTATGTCATCTTTATAAAGAGTGTAATTTTGGATTAAACAACCTAGTCTGTGTGAACTCAATATAATATGTTGTAATTTAAAGGCTTTTTGGCTTTTAGAATTGACAAAAGAATGCTTAAGTAATGTCATTATTTCGAAGAGCGACTTTGTTGGAGTTTATTTAAAACAACATAATGTTTGAAACAATATCCTCAATGTCTACGTCGTTATCAAATGAGATCGTTTAAATAGTTATAATCAATTAGAGCATTAGAATTGCAGACATATTTAGTGGCCATGCGGTCGTTGTTAACCTTATCTATGCAAACGTTTTTTTCAAACATTTTACATAAAAAACAAGAAGAGATAATCCTTTGGACATATTATAGCCTGTTCAGGAAGGGAACTTTAGCTTACTGTCTTATACCATTTCTTGAATGTATTTTAATAAATTAAAAAATAGTATATGACATTACCACACCTAACATTAAACCGGGCATCGGTATTAAGGGTTGTTTTAAAGGACCATGCGACTCTCCTTTGTAAGAGTGTTGATAGAAGAGAAAGAACAGTCCCTATCTATTTCTCAGTCTTGGTCAAGATTGGAACCCCTACCCTCCAAATAAGATACTGATTGAACTGTATTTAAAATATAAACTTCTGGCCTCCTATATGTGACTTCATCACTTCAGACATCAGACAAACCTTATTAAATTTTGGAAGCCATATTTATTCAGTGGCTGCGTGATAACATTCTCCTAAACTGTCATCTTCTAATCTAGATCACGTAATAATCGATAATGCTAGAGTCGTTATAAAGTGTACAGTTTAATATATTTGTATTATTGTACATAACTACATGTGTTTCAAGGCGCTATTCATCGTGATTCCCCAATCTCTGATAGCCTGCGAAAATATTAGAATGTCGAAAAACGTCCCATAACTAATTACAAGTTGTATATAAAATGACTTTGGGGAGCTACGTGCTTGGGTATATTTGTTAGTCATTGAATACAAGTATATGGATTTTCTTATTCAAATGTCAAAAACGTTCTATGCTAAATCATATGCAACATCATGCGATTAGGAATACGCAAAACCAATTTTACCAACACTTGTAATATGCAACCTAATACATTTTAACAAAGCATGAAATGGTTAAAATATCTCTCTCTCTCTCTCTCTGTCTCTCTCTCTCTCTCACAGACTCTCTGAACACAACAGGAAACCATACGACTTAGTGTATGATTATGATTGCGTTTCAAATCCAGATCTTGTTTTTCTTTGCTATTTACGCCAATTAGACATCAACAAGTTTGTTTTTATTTAGAATTTTTAACTACTTGTCTTAAACAAACAGCTAGATAAATGTAATTATATAAAAACAAAAAACAAAAACAAAACAAAAACAATTTTTCTCTTTTCATTACAATAATTAAGCACACGTGTTAACCATTTATTCTTAAAAGAAACAGTGAGCATCGCAAAAAGTAGAAATTATAGATATAGTAATTAGATATTATTTTCTTTTCCAAATTGTGTAAATAAATAACAAAAATGATAAATCAACCGACTTTCCAGCGATCAATAAAGTCACGGAGATAAGAAATGAATTCAATTCTATTATAAGAACTTCTCTTTCTGGATTTATAGCTTTGTACGGTGGAACACAACTGTCATCACTTTATCATAAATCAGATTCACAATATTTTGTACTTCATCAAGTCGTGATAGATAAATCGACAGCTAAGCTACCAGAACAGCATGGCATACATACATTGCTGTAACAAGAGAATCACGTATTGATAACTTATTTGACCTTGACCTAGGTTCATGGTCATTTCTCTTCCTGGATCTGTAGCTTTGTATGGTGGAACACAACTGTCGTCACGTTATCATAAGTAAAGGTTAACCACTTTTTTGTATTTCATCAAGTCTTGATAATTAAATCGACAGCCCAGCTAACAGAACAGCACGATATACATACATTGCCATAACAAGACATTCATATGTGAAAGAGTGTTTGACAGTTCACTTGGCGCTCTTAAGGGTTGTTGATAATTATTTGACCTTGCCCAAAGGTCATGATCATCCGCCCACGGTCTCTATATCGTGTTTCAAGATGAATCTGTATATTTACTTTCACTTTCAATCGTTTGTTTTATATTTGTTTCCCCAATGGCATTGCCATTATTCATCATGACATTTGTTACCTTGGTAATAGAACAAGAAATTAAGAAATAAAAGTCTAAATTTTGGTAGTGGCGCCAATAAGCAATCATACATTTTCTTATTAGTCTCGCTGGATCAATAATCACCAAACCCAATCCCAAACTGACGTTTATATTTCTATATCAGCTTTCTATAGTCAATCCATGTGTGTGTGTAAAAGGTCTTGTGTATCAGTGATAAAAAGATGAAAATATAAAACATCTGACAGACAACTTGTTTTACTTCAATATCAGAATTTAAGCTTTACATTGAAATATATACATGTACATATATTCAAATTCAAACTGTTCCTGATATTGGTGATGGGTTTGATAATGAAATTATAATCCATGTTGAGGTGACGTACCTTGAAGTTGAAGTTAAACTTGAGGTGACTAACCTGAGCGTTTTACACCATTTGCAATATTTAGTATAACTTCGAGACTATGGCACCATCAGATGGTATGACAATAAATTTTGAAAGGCTTATAGAAAAACAAGAGATGAATTTTCTGACTTCAAAATCATGACATTTCCGGCAATTGGCATTACGTTTCCAACGATTATTTTTTACGTTCGGGCAACTTTTTTATTACGATTTCGGCAATTTAAGCATTACGTTTCAAAGAATTTTTTCCTCAAAATTTTAATATATGTTCACAAGATATCTTTACCTCTTTCGTTCGCCAGATACAGATGCATTTTATGTGTTGCATACATACAAAGTATTATCAAACTTACCAATGAACAGTATAACGTGACCCTTTACTGTATTTTTAAATTTTGGTGCTATCCATTCTTGTTTTTAAACAAAGCATAAGCCATATATCCATTCAGTCTATTAGTACAATCAAATTAAATTCTTTATTTTAGCATAACTGATGGGGAATTGTATTCCGGGACGGCCGTCTAGTACTGCAAAATCAAAACGTGTATAATATATGATTTAACTTGTTTAAATTAAATAAATTGAAATGGTATTGCAATTTATAATGCATTTTTGTATTGCATTTAAAAAAATTCTGTTTATTTTCAAATCAGCGAAGCATTGTAATGAAATTATCTGCGTTTTGCACTTTCTTAATGAAAGTAAAATATGATTTAGGACCTTAAAAATTTAAAGGAAAGTTTAAGTTGAAACAATGGATAAACTTTTCACTTAATCAGTTGAAGCTTAACACACACACACACACACACACACACACACACAGAGAGAGAGAGAGAGAGAGAGAGAGAGAGAGAGAGAGAGAGAGAGAGAGACTGAATTGATTCATGTATCTAGTCATAATTTTTAACCTCCTCCAGTTTCAAGTTTGCAGGTGGAGAACATTTTTTCACAGTGGTATGGATAATATTAATTGATACTAATTATAACTAAACCCATTTTAATTTTACAGCACTAGACGGCCATTTCGGAATACAATTCCTCATCAGTAGTGGTCGGTCAAAAATTTATAAATTTCATAAAAATCAAATTTAAATGTTACAGAACTGCAAATGCGTCATTGTTTGAATTCATATCAATGTTACCCAAGTAGCTATAGAATGGTTCTTCTGTAGGTCTTTTTCCAAATAACATGATGTTAAAACGTTAGTTATAATTGATTATTAAAATCAGTCCAAAAGGGGTAAAAACTACAATTTTATGACGAAGGTGCCACGCAATCTAGACGCATTTTACCCCATACTGTAAGTATACTAATGTTAGTTTTGATTTGAAGCAAATGTGCGCTGACACATAAGTTGTTTTTCATCTCAGTAATATTCTACTCGCGTATAATGTCCTTGAGGTATAAGAGGTAAGTCAAAGACACTTGTGGTTCCAACTGTGATGTTCTTTACTGAAGCATCATCTCCCGGCGGGAAACTTTCAAAAACACATTTCATTCAATTCTATCTTAACCGACTTCCAATGTTTTTTTGTAAATCCACACATGAATATAAATTTGATGTTCGTCACGTATTACAGTTAGTTTGAAATACAAAACAGTAACTGATAATCTAAAAAGGATATTTGAATTTCTATTAGATGTATAGTACAGACCTGTCGAAAGTTGAACACTATGCTAACAAATCAGTGCCGAATCAAATTTATTTCTTTACCAAGATTTCCCTCAACTTAATTCTTGTTAATTTGGTACTAAAATAATTTTATTATTTTCTAAGATATTCGAGAATTTAAGGTATCATTTTGAAGAACAGCCAGGACTGATTCCTGATATATTCATATAGGCAGCTGACCTCGGCCTCACGTTATCTATATCTAGACAACTAATCGATGGCTGCGATCTATCTCTTGACAGCTGACCTCGGCCTCACGTTATCTATATCTAGACAAATATTCGATAGCTGCAATCTGTCTCCTGACAGCTCACCTCGGCCCACGTTATCTATATCTAGACAACTATTCGATGGCTGCGATCTATCTCTTGACAGCTGACCTCGGCCTCACGTTATCTATATGTAGACAACTATTCGATGGCTGCGATCTATCTCTTGACAGCTGACCTCGGCCTCACGTTATCTATATCTAGACAACTATTCGATAACTGCAATCTATCTCTTGACAGCTGACCTCGGCCTCACGTTATCTATATCTAGACAACTATTCGATGGCTGCGATCTATCTCTTGACAGGTGACCTCGGCCTCACGTTATCTATATCTAGACAACTATCGATAGCTGCGATCTATCTCTTGACAGCTGACCTCGGCCTCATGTTATCTATATGTAGACAACTATTCGATAGCTGCGGTCTGTCTCTTGACAGCTGACCTCGGCCTCACGTTACCAATATCTAGACAACTATTCGATAGCTGCGATCTATCTCTTGACAGCTGACCTAGGCCCCACGTTATCTATATCTAGACAACTATTCGAGAGCTGCGATCTGTCTCTTGACAGCTGACCTCGGCCTCACGTTATCTATATCTAGACAACTATTCGATAGCTGCGATCTATCTCTTGACAGCTGATCTCGGCCTAACGTTATCTATATGTAGACAACTATTCGAGAGCTGCCATCTGTCTCTTGACAGCTGACCTCGGCCCCACGTTATCTATATCTAGACAACTATTCGATAGCTGCGATCTATCTCTTGACAGCTGACCTCGGCCTCACGTTATCTATATCTAGACAACTATTCGATAGCTGCGATCTATCTCTTGACAGCTGACCTCCGCCTCACGTTATCTATATCTAGACAACTATTCGATGGCTGCGATCTATCTCTGACAGCTGACCTCGGCCTCACGTTATCTATATCTAGACAACTATTCGATAGCTGCGATCTATCTCTTGACAGCTGACCTCCGCCTCACGTTATCTATATCTAGACAACTATTCGATGGCTGCGATCTATCTCTTGACAGCTGACCTCGGCCTCATGTTATCTATATCTATACAACTATTCGATAACTGCAATCTATCTCTTGACAGCTGACCTCGGCCTCACGTTATCTATATCTAGACAACTATTCGATAGCTGCGATCTATCTCTTGACAGCTGACCTCGTCCTCACGTTATCTATATGTAGACAACTATTCGATAGCTGCGATCTGTCTCTTGACAGCTGACCTCGGCCTCACGTTATCTATATCTAGACATCTATTCGATAGCTGCGATCTATCTCTTGACAGCTGACCTAGGCCCCACGTTATCTATATCTAGACAACTATTCGATAGCTGCGATCTATCTCTTGACAGCTGACCTCGGCCACACGTTATCTATATCTAGACAAATATTCGATAGCTGCGATCTATCTCTTGACAGCTGACCTCCGCCTCACGTTATCTATATCTAGACAACTATTCGATGGCTGCGATCTATCTCTTGACAGCTGACCTCGGCCTCACGTTATCTATATCTAGACAACTATCCGATAACTGCAATCTATCTCTTGACAGCTGACCTCGGCCTCACGTTATCTATATCTAGACAACTATTCGATAGCTGCGATCTATCTCTTGACAGCTGACCTCGGCCTCACGTTATCTATATGTAGACAACTATTCGATAGCTGCGATCTGTCTCTTGACAGCTGACCTCGGCCTCACGTTATCTATATCTAGACATATATTCGATAGCTGCGATCTATCTCTTGGCAGCTGACCTCGGCCGAACGTTATCTATATGTAGACAACTATTCGAGAGCTGCCATCTGTCTCTTGACAGCTGACCTCGGCCTCACGTTATCTATATCTAGACAACTATTCGAGAGCTGCGATCTATCTCTTGACAGCTGACCTCGGCCTCACGTTATCTATATCTAGACAACTATTCGAGAGCTGCGATCTATCTCTTGACAGCTGACCTCGGCCTCACTTTATCTATGTGTAGGCAACTATTCGATAGCTGCGATCTATCTCTTGACAGCTGACTCGGCCCCACGTTATCTATATCTAAACATCTATTCGATAGCTGCGATCTATCTCTTGACAGCTGATTTCGGTCCCAGGTCATCTATATGTAGACAACTATTCGAGAGCTGCGATCTATCTCTTGACAGCTGACCTCGGCCTCACGTTATCTATATCTAGACAACTATTCGATAGCTGCGATCTATCTCTTGACAGCTGACCTCGGCCTCACGTTATCTATATCTAGACAACTATTCGATAGCTGCGTCTGTCTCTTGACAGCTGACCTCGGCCCCACGTTATCTATAACTAGACAACTATTCGATAGCTGCGATCTATCTCTTGACAGCTCACCTCGGCCCCACGTTATCTATAACTAGACAACTATTCGATAGCTGCGATCTATCTCTTGACAGCTCACCTCGGCCCCACGTTATCTATATCTAGACAACTATTCGATGGCTGCGATCTATCTCTTGACAGCTGACCTCGGCCTCACGTTATCTATATCTAGACAACTATTCGATAGCTGCTATCTATCTCTTGACAGCTCACCTCGACCTCACGTTATCTATATCTAGAAAACTATTCGATAGCTGCGATCTGTCTCTTGACAGCTGACCTCGGCCTCACGTTATCTATATCTAGACAACTATTCGATAGCTGCGATCTGTCTCTTTACAGCTGACCTCGGCCTCACGTTATCTATATCTAGACAACTATTCGATAGCTGCGATCTGTCTCTTGACAGCTGACCTCGGTCTCACGTTATCTATATGTAGACAACTATTCGATAGCTGCGATCTATCTCTTGACAGCTGACCTCGGCCTCACGTTATCTATATGTAGACAACTATTCGAGCTGCGATATCTCTTGACTGCTGACCTCGGCCTCACGTTATCTATATGTAGACAACTATTCGAGAGCTGCGATCTATCTCTTGACAGCTGACCTCCGCCCACGTTATCTATATGTAGACAACTATTCGATAGCTGCGATCTGTCTCTTGACAGCTGACCTCGGCCTCACGTTATCTATATGTAGACAACTATTCGATAGCTGCGATCTATCTCTTGACAGCTCACCTCGGCCTCACGTTATCTATATCTAGACAACTATTCGATAACTGCAATCTATCTCTTGACAGCTGACCTCGGCCTCACGTTATCTATATCTAGACAACTATTCGATGGCTGCGATCTATCTCTTGACAGTGACCTCGGCCTCACGTTATCTATATCTAGACAACTATGCGATAGCTGCGATCTATCTCTTGACAGCTGACCTCGGCCTCATGTTATCTATATGTAGACAACTATTTGATAGCTGCGGTCTGTCTCTTGACAGCTGACCTCGGCCTCACGTTACCAATATCTAGACAACTATTCGATAGCTGCGATCTATCTCTTGACAGCTGACCTAGGCCCCACGTTATCTATATCTAGACAACTATTCGAGAGCTGCGATCTGTCTCTTGACAGCTGACCTCGGCCTCACGTTATCTATATCTAGACAACTATTCGATAGCTGCGATCTATCTCTTGACAGCTGATCTCGGCCTAACGTTATCTATATGTAGACAACTATTCGAGAGCTGCCATCTGTCTCTTGACAGCTGACCTCGGCCCCACGTTATCTAATCTAGACAACTATTCGATAGCTGCGATCTATCTCTTGACAGCTGACCTCGGCCTCACGTTATCTATATCTAGACAACTATTCGATAGCTGCGATCTATCTCTTGACAGCTGACCTCGCCTCACGTTATCTATATCTAGACAACTATTCGATGGCTGCGATCTATCTCTTGACAGCTGACCTCGGCCTCACGTTATCTATATCTAGACAACTATTCGATAGCTGCGATCTATCTCTTGACAGCTGACCTCCGCCTCACGTTATCTATATCTAGACAACTATTCGATGGCTGCGATCTATCTCTTGACAGCTGACCTCGGCCTCATGTTATCTATATCTATACAACTATTCGATAACTGCAATCTATCTCTTGACAGCTGACCTCGCCTCACGTTATCTATATCTAGACAACTATTCGATAGCTGCGATCTATCTCTTGACAGCTGACCTCGTCCTCACGTTATCTATATGTAGACAACTATTCGATAGCTGCGATCTGTCTCTTGACAGCTGACCTCGGCCTCACGTATCTATATCTAGACATCTATTCGATAGCTGCGATCTATCTCTTGACAGCTGACCTAGGCCCCACGTTATCTATATCTAGACAACTATTCGATAGCTGCGATCTATCTCTTGACAGCTGACCTCGGCCACACGTTATCTATATCTAGACAAATATTCGATAGCTGCGATCTATCTCTTGACAGCTGACCTCCGCCTCACGTTATCTATATCTAGACAACTATTCGATGGCTGCGATCTATCTCTTGACAGCTGACCTCGGCCTCACGTTATCTATATCTAGACAACTATCCGAACTGCAATCTATCTCTTGACAGCTGACCTCGGCCTCACGTTATCTATATCTAGAAAACTATTCGATAGCTGCGATCTATCTCTTGACAGCTGACCTCGGCCTCACGTTATCTATATGTAGACAACTATTCGATAGCTGCGATCTGTCTCTTGACAGCTGACCTCGGCCTCACGTTATCTATATCTAGACATATATTCGATAGCTGCGATCTATCTTTGCAGCTGACCTCGGCCGAACGTTATCTATATGTAGACAACTATTCGAGAGCTGCCATCTGTCTCTTGACAGCTGACCTCGGCCTCACGTTATCTATATCTAGACAACTATTCGAGAGCTGCGATCTATCTCTTGACAGCTGACCTCGGCCTCACGTTATCTATATCTAGACAACTATTCGAGAGCTGCGATCTATCTCTTGACAGCTGACCTCGGCCTCACTTTATCTATGTGTAGGCAACTATTCGATAGCTGCGATCTATCTCTTGACAGCTGAACTCGGCCCCACGTTATCTATATCTAAACATCTATTCGATAGCTGCGATCTATCTCTTGACAGCTGATTTCGGTCCCAGGTCATCTATATGTAGACAACTATTCGAGAGCTGCGATCTATCTCTTGACAGCTGACCTCGGCCTCACGTTATCTATATCTAGACAACTATTCGATAGCTGCGATCTATCTCTTGACAGCTGACCTCGGCCTCACGTTATCTATATCTAGACAACTATTCGATAGCTGCGGTCTGTCTCTTGACAGCTGACCTCGGCCCACGTTATCTATAACTAGACAACTATTCGATAGCTGCGATCTATCTCTTGACAGCTCACCTCGGCCCCACGTTATCTATAACTAGACAACTATTCGATAGCTGCGATCTATCTCTTGACAGCTCACCTCGGCCCCACGTTATCTATATCTAGACAACTATTCGATGGCTGCGATCTATCTCTTGACAGCTGACCTCGGCCTCACGTTATCTATATCTAGACAAACTATTCGATAGCTGCTATCTATCTCTTGACAGCTCACCTCGACCTCACGTTATCTATATCTAGAAAACTATTCGATAGCTGCGATCTGTCTCTTGACAGCTGACCTCGGCCTCACGTTATCTATATCTAGACAACTATTCGATAGCTGCGATCTGTCTCTTTACAGCTGACCTCGGCCTCACGTTATCTATATCTAGACAACTATTCGATAGCTGCGATCTGTCTCTTGACAGCTGACCTCGGTCTCACGTTATCTATATGTAGACAACTATTCGATAGCTGCGATCTATCTCTTGACAGCTGACCTCGGCCTCACGTTATCTATATGTAGACAACTATTCGAGAGCTGCGATCTATCTCTTGACTGCTGACCTCGGCCTCACGTTATCTATATGTAGACAACTATTCGAGAGCTGCGATCTATCTCTTGACAGCTGACCTCCGCCCACGTTATCTATATGTAGACAACTATTCGATAGCTGCGATCTGTCTCTTGACAGCTGACCTCGGCCTCACGTTATCTATATGTAGACAACTATTCGATAGCTGCGATCTATCTCTTGACAGCTCACCTCGGCCTCACGTTATCTATATCTAGACAACTATTCGATAACTGCAATCTATCTCTTGACAGCTGACCTCGGCCTCACGTTATCTATATCTAGACAACTATTCGATGGCTGCGATCTATCTCTTGACAGGTGACCTCGGCCTCACGTTATCTATATCTAGACAACTATGCGATAGCTGCGATCTATCTCTTGACAGCTGACCTCGGCCTCATGTTATCTATATGTAGACAACTATTGATAGCTGCGGTCTGTCTCTTGACAGCTGACCTCGGCCTCACGTTACCAATATCTAGACAACTATTCGATAGCTGCGATCTACTCTTGACAGCTGACCTAGGCCCCACGTTATCTATATCTAGACAACTATTCGAGAGCTGCGATCTGTCTCTTGACAGCTGACCTCGGCCTCACGTTATCTATATCTAGACAACTATTCGATAGCTGCGATCTATCTCTTGACAGCTGATCTCGGCCTAACGTTATCTATATGTAGACAACTATTCGAGAGCTGCCATCTGTCTCTTGACAGCTGACCTCGGCCC
This sequence comes from Anadara kagoshimensis, assembly GCA_021292105.1. NCBI lineage: Eukaryota > Metazoa > Mollusca > Bivalvia > Arcoida > Arcidae > Anadara > Anadara kagoshimensis. The sequence continues at coordinate 96,273 of CM037867.1, read as the reverse complement.
CACGTTATCTATATCTAGACAACTATTCGATAGCTGCGATCTATCTCTTGACAGCTGACCTCGGCCTCACGTTATCTATATCTAGACAACTATTCGATAGCTGCGATCTATCTCTTGACAGCTGACCTCCGCCTCACGTTATCTATATCTAGACAACTATTCGATGGCTGCGATCTATCTCTTGACAGCTGACCTCGGCCTCACGTTATCTATATCTAGACAACTATTCGATAGCTGCGATCTATCTCTTGACAGCTGACCTCCGCCTCACGTTATCTATATCTAGACAACTATTCGATGGCTGCGATCTATCTCTTGACAGCTGACCTCGGCCTCATGTTATCTATATCTATACAACTATTCGATAACTGCAATCTATCTCTTGACAGCTGACCTCGGCCTCACGTTATCTATATTAGACAACTATTCGATAGCTGCGATCTATCTCTTGACAGCTGACCTCGGCCTCACGTTATCTATATGTAGACAACTATTCGATAGCTGCGATCTGTCTCTTGACAGCTGACCTCGGCCTCACGTTATCTATCTAGACATCTATTCGATAGCTGCGATCTATCTCTTGACAGCTGACCTCGGCCACACGTTATCTATATCTAGACAAATATTCGATAGCTGCGATCTATCTCTTGACAGCTGACCTCCGCCTCACGTTATCTATATCTAGACAACTATTCGATGGCTGCGATCTATCTCTTGACAGCTGACCTCGGCCTCACGTTATCTATATCTAGAACAACTATCCGATAACTGCAATCTATCTCTTGACAGCTGACCTCGGCCTCACGTTATCTATATCTAGACAACTATTCGATAGCTGCGATCTATCTCTTGACAGCTGACCTCGGCCTCACGTTATCTATATGTAGACAACTATTCGATAGCTGCGATCTGTCTCTTGACAGCTGACCTCGGCCTCACGTTATCTATATCTAGACATATATTCGATAGCTGCGATCTATCTCTTGGCAGCTGACCTCGGCCGAACGTTATCTATATGTAGACAACTATTCGAGAGCTGCCATCTGTCTTGACAGCTGACCTCGGCCTCACGTTATCTATATCTAGACAACTATTCGAGAGCTGCGATCTATCTCTTGACAGCTGACCTCGGCCTCACGTTATCTATATCTAGACAACTATTCGAGAGCTGCGATCTATCTCTTGACAGCTGACCTCGGCCTCACTTTATCTATGTGTAGGCAACTATTCGATAGCTGCGATCTATCTCTTGACAGCTGAACTCGGCCCCACGTTATCTATATCTAAACATCTATTCGATAGCTGCGATCTATCTCTTGACAGCTGATTCGGTCCCAGGTCATCTATATGTAGACAACTATTCGAGAGCTGCGATCTATCTCTTGACAGCTGACCTCGGCCTCACGTTATCTATATCTAGACAACTATTCGATAGCTGCGATCTATCTCTTGACAGCTGACCTCGGCCTCACGTTATCTATATCTAGACAACTATTCGATAGCTGCGGTCTGTCTCTTGACAGCTGACCTCGGCCCCACGTTATCTATAACTAGACAACTATTCGATAGCTGCGATCTATCTCTTGACAGCTCACCTCGGCCCCACGTTATCTATAACTAGACAACTATTCGATAGCTGCGATCTATCTCTTGAAGCTCACCTCGGCCCCACGTTATCTATATCTAGACAACTATTCGATGGCTGCGATCTATCTCTTGACAGCTGACCTCGGCCTCACGTTATCTATATCTAGACAACTATTCGATAGCTGCTATCTATCTCTTGACAGCTCACCTCGACCTCACGTTATCTATATCTAGAAAACTATTCGATAGCTGCGATCTGTCTCTTGACAGCTGACCTCGGCCTCACGTTATCTATATCTAGACAACTATTCGATAGCTGCGATCTGTCTCTTTACAGCTGACCTCGGCCTCACGTTATCTATATCTAGACAACTATTCGATAGCTGCGATCTGTCTCTTGACAGCTGACCTCGGTCTCACGTTATCTATATGTAGACAACTATTCGATAGCTGCGATCTATCTCTTGACAGCTGACCTCGGCCTCACGTTATCTATATGTAGACAACTATTCGAGAGCTGCGATCTATCTCTTGACTGCTGACCTCGGCCTCACGTTATCTATATGTAGACAACTATTCGAGAGCTGCGATCTATCTCTTGACAGCTGACCTCCGCCCCACGTTATCTATATGTAGACAACTATTCGATAGCTGCGATCTGTCTCTTGACAGCTGACCTCGGCCTCACGTTATCTATATGTAGACAACTATTCGATAGCTGCGATCTATCTCTTGACAGCTGACCTCGGCCTCACGTTATCTATATGTAGACAACTATTCGAGAGCTGCGATCTATCTCTTGACTGCTGACCTCGGCCTCACGTTATCTATATCTAGACAACTATTCGAGAGCTGCGATCTATCTCTTGACAGCTGACCTCGGCCTCACTTTATCTATATGTAGGCAACTATTCGATAGCTGCGATCTATCTCTTGACAGCTGACCTCGGCCTCACGTTATCTATATCTAGACAACTATTCGATAGCTGCGATCTATCTCTTGACAGCTGACCTCGGCCTGACGTTATCTATATCTAGACAACTATTCGATAGCTGCGATCTGTCTTTTGACAGGTGACCTTGGCATCACGTTATCTATATCTAGACAACTATTCGATGGCTGCGATCTATCTCTTGACAGCTGACCTCGGCCCCATGTTATCTATATCTAGACAACTATTCGATAGCTGCGGTCTGTCTCTTGACAGCTGACCTCGGCCCCACGTTATCTATAACTAGACAACTATTCGATAGCTGCGATCTATCTCTTGACAGCTGACCTCGGCCTCACGTTATCTATATCTAGACAACTATTTGATAGCTGCGATCTATCTCTTGACAGCTAATCTCGGCCCCACGTTATCTATAACTAGACAACTATTCGATGGCTGCGATCTATCTTTTGACAGCTGACCTCGGCCCCACGTTATCTATATCTAGACAACTATTCGATAGCAGCGGTCTGTCTCTTGACAGCTGACCTCGGTCCACGTTATCTATAACTAGACAACTATTCGATAGCTGCGATCTATCTCTTGACAGCTGACCTCGGCCCCACGTTATCTATAACTAGACAACTATTCGATAGCTGCGATCTATCTCTTGACAGCTCACTCGGCCCCACGTTATCTATAACTAGAACTATTCGATAGCTGCGATCTGTCTCTTTACAGCTGACCTCGGCCTCACGTTATCTATATCTAGACAACTATTCGATAGCTGCGATCTATCTCTTGACAGATGACCTCCGCCCCACGTTATCTATATGTAGACAACTATTCGATAGCTGCGATCTGTCTCTTGAGCTGGGTGCGGACCGATAGGCGATCAGCCTGACCTCGCGTCCTCACGTTATCTATATGTAGACAATATTCGAGAGCTGCGATCTATCTCTTGACTGCTGACCTCGGCCTCACGTTATCTCATATGTAGACAACTATTCGAGAGCGGCGATCTATCTTGAGCTGACCTCCGCCCCACGTTATCTATATGTAGACAACTATTCGATAGCTGCGATCTGTCTCTTGACAGCTGACCTTCGCCTCACGTTATCTATAGTAGACAATTATTCGATAGCTGCGATCTATCTCTTGAAGCTGACCTCGGCCTCACGTATCTATATGTAGACAACTATTCGAGAGCTGCGATCTATCTCTTGACAGCTGACCTCGGCCTCACGTTATCTATATGTAGACAACTATTCGAGAGCTGCGATCTATCTCTTGACTGCTGACCTCGGCCTCACGTTATCTATATCTAGACAACTATTCGAGAGCTGCGATCTATCTCTTGACAGCTGACCTCGGCCTCACTTTATCTATATGTAGGCAACTATTCGATAGCTGCGATCTATCTCTTGACAGCTGACCTCGGCCTCACGTTATCTATATCTAGACAACTATTCGATAGCTGCGATCTATCTCTTGACAGCTGACCTCGGCCTGACGTTATCTATATCTAGACAACTATTCGATAGCTGCGATCTGTCTTTTGACAGGTGACCTTGGCATCACGTTATCTATATCTAGACAACTATTCGATGGCTGCGATCTATCTCTTGACAGCTGACCTCGGCCCATGTTATCTATATCTAGACAACTATTCGATAGCTGCGGTCTGTCTCTTGACAGCTGACCTCGGCCCACGTTATCTATAACTAGACAACTATTCGATAGCTGCGATCTATCTCTTGACAGCTGACCTCGGCCTCACGTTATCTATATCTAGACAACTATTTGATAGCTGCGATCTATCTCTTGACAGCTAATCTCGGCCCCACGTTATCTATAACTAGACAACTATTCGATGGCTGCGATCTATCTTTTGACAGCTGACCTCGGCCCCACGTTATCTATATCTAGACAACTATTCGATAGCAGCGGTCTGTCTCTTGACAGCTGACCTCGGTCCCACGTTATCTATAACTAGACAACTATTCGATAGCTGCGATCTATCTCTTGACAGCTGACGTCGTCCTCACGTTATCTATATCTAGACAACTATTCGATGGCTGCGATCTATCTCTTGACAGCTGACCTCGGCCCCACGTTATCTATAACTAGACATCTATTCGATAGCTGCAATCTATCTCTTGACAGCTCACCTCGGCCCCACGTTATCTATAACTAGACAACTATTCGATAGCTGCGATCTATCTCTTGACAGCTCACCTCGGCCCCACGTTATCTATATCTAGACAACTATTCGATGGCTGCGATCTATCTCTTGACAGCTCACCTCGGCCCCACGTTATCTATATCTAGACAACTATTCGATGGCTGCGATCTATCTCTTGACAGCTGACCTCGGCCTCACGTTATCTATATCTAGACAACTATTCGATGGCTGCGATCTATCTCTTGACAGCTGACCTCGGCCTCACGTTATCTATATCTAGACAACTATTCGATAGCTGCGATCTGTCTCTTGACAGCTGTCCTCGGCCTCACGTTATCTATAACTAGACAACTATTCGATGGCTGCGATCTATCTCTTGACAGCTGACCTCGGCCTCACGTTATCTATATCTAGACAACTATTCGATAGCTGCGATCTATCTCTTGACAGCTGTCCTCGGCCTCACGTTATCTATATCTAGACAACTATTCGATAGCTGCGATCTATCTCTTGACAGCTGACCTCGGCCCACGTTATCTATAACTAGACAACTATTCGATAGCTGCGATCTGTCTCTTGACAGCTGACCTCGGCCCCACGTTATCTATATCTAGACAACTATTCGATAGCTGCGATCTGTCTCTTGACAGCTGACCTCGGCCTCACGTTATCTATATCTAGACAACTATTCGATAGCTGCGATCTATCTCTTGACAGCTGACCTCGGCCTCACGTTATCTATATCTAGACAACTATTCGATAGCTGCGATCTGTCTCTTGACAGCTGACCTCGGCCTCACGTTATCTATATCTAGACAACTATTCGATAGCTGCGATCTATCTCTTGACAGCTGACCTCGGCTCACGTTATCTATCTAGACAACTATTCGATAGCTGCGATCTATCTCTTGACAGCTGACCTCGGCCTCACGTTATCTATATCTAGACAACTATTCGATAGCTGCGATCTATCTCTTGACAGTTTTTCTATCGATATCTCGGATAATCGACAACCAAGCTTCGACTCCCTTTTTGTTAGATAAGTGTAAAACTGTCAGTAGATCTGTACTACGTTGAAATACACAAACTTTGCTTATGATTTACAGTAAAACCTGTATATCAAGACCACTCATAGGATCAATGGAATTTATGAATATTTAATTTTTGTGTAAGGGTTCATTTTTCAGAAATATGAACCAAGAAATAATAATATTGTAAAAACATGCCGAAGGTCGGTGGTTTTTTCCGGGTACTCCCAAAACGGGCCGTCTTGATATAACTTAAAGATGTTAGACCAAGGAGCGAGTAACCATCCACTATTCAATTGTTCACTTCAGTCATTGGTACTGTCAATAACAAAAACATTTGATAAATATATGTAAAAATTTTATAAAAATAATGAATGCAAACAAGAGAAACCGAGAAACTAAAACATAAAACGTTCTGCTCTTTTTGAAATAAAGCGACTGCGTACTTGTAAGCTACTTGAACTTGAAGTTTTTCTTTGACTCTGAGTTCAAATGATTTTTTTTTTCTTAAAAAGAAATTGTTTTTAACAGTGGATGGAATTCAGGTGACCGTTATTTAGTTTGAGGTCTTTTTGTCTGTTAACATTTTATATATTTCAAATTGACGTGTAGAGAATTACTTTCAGCATTGATTTGCTTCAAATCATGACATTACATTCTAGCAAATCACTGTTTATTTATCAAACGTCCATCTAGTGTCATGATTTTTATAGTTGGTGGTCTAAATAAAGTTGTTTTTTTATAATTACTATGTCTTCTTTGCCAGTTTTTATGCTTTACTTGTTCGTGGTTGTACTTGCTGTTTTTTATGCTTTACTTGTTCGTGGTTGTACTTGCTGTTTTCAAGTACATTGTGCTCTGCTAAAATTCCTGCTTTTTGTTGTAAATTATTTCTAAATTAAGGATTCAAAGTCAAAACAGATTAATTTACTGAATGTGGTTATGCGTCCCATACCAAACATTTCACTTATATCGAGACGTCACCAGCTATAGGTAAAGTGGCAGAAATGTTTACCTTTGCAGTGCGCTCAGGGAGGAGGGTTGCTTAACGTTACACACTTGTCGCAACACGGAACATCGTTTCCTCTAAAAGAATCCCATGAATTTTCATTTCAATGACGAGGGTTTGGTAAAAAAAATAATCACTATCTATTTTCAAGTCTTGGTCAGACCCCGACCGGAGTTTGAATCCACAAAATATTTCAAACGTCAAAACAGAGAAAGAATCGATAATTCACACGTAGGGATTTAACAAACTTTAAAGAAATTACGTGTATAACTATCACAACGCAGCATCCCTTGTCATTATCTAACACTGAAATGTCAAAAATCCATAAGAAAGAAGTGTATTTTCATGTTAAAAACCATGCAAGTCATTGTAGACTTACTATGTAATACGACCAATAATGTGTTAGAAAACATCCGAATTACATAAAACTGACTTATCGATATCGATTATTTCCTAAAAACAATCAGGAATCAAGAATTACATCATATATATATAGAATTAGATTTAAAGGACGCAGACGACAGTTTCGAGTTCTGTGCCTAGTCTTAATGAAGTGTTAGATGCCATTATTATCAATCTAACAGAACAGAATTATTTTCATCATTTGTCTGAGTTATGGTATTTTTCAGAGATTGGTCAGACATTTTGTCATTAGGACATAAGAGAGAGTACGATTTAACAGACCATGTGATGCATGGACTCTTATAATAAAATGTGTTGTAATAAAACGTGCTTCAAATAGTTTAACCTCATTACAATGGCTTTCGAAATCTTCACCAATTTTTTATTACCACAGTCATACATTTATATTCTTCCTTTCCACATCTCTATCGATTGTCCGCAAAATCATTAAGCCAAAATTTGACTGAACAAATGATGGAGATGTGTATCGAGGTTTTAGTTACACACGGCTTTTTGCATCAAGTACAAATGCCCCCTATGCCGGAAACAGACATTAGCATCCGTCTACATGTACATCAAATCTCAACTCTTCTAATGCAACTATAATGTGACCATTAGGTCTGTTTTAACATTTGCAATTAACTTGAAATACTGCTTTTTAAATCTTACTTTTGTCTTTCGTTTCGCTAAAATTCACAACACTTTGCTCTGTAATAAAAAAGCGGGAATCGTTCTTTTTTATCGTCGGAAAATCTCTAAATCATTATCGTTCTTTCAATTCTTGTTTATATTTTTTGCCTTTATATATTGATATCTTATTTGTTTTGTTTCAGGAATGGAGAGATGAAAACTTGTATTGGGACCCAAACAAGCACAGTAATATAAAGTCACTCCGTATTCCTGCCAAGAATGTTTGGCTTCCAGACACGTTCATATATAACAAGTAAGATACCTTGATGTATAATACGTATTAGAGATGTTATTGTGGACAAAAAAGTATCGCGGTATCGCCAAAAATTTACGATATCATTGCGATAATATCACGATATTTACTGATGCATATGCTCAAAAGATGGGCTGGGTTTTCACTGGACTGCAGTAAAGGCAAACATAATTAAAAAGAAAATAAGATATAAAATTGCAAATTTTATCAAAGTTATTGAAGATTCATGGCAAAACCATGTGTTTAATCTGCTTAATCACGATCAATACACAAGTGATGCAATGATTATCAAAGAATTTTGTTGTAAATAATAAGGTTCTACGATATGCATGGTTTCTTCCACGATATTTCCATCGGCAAATCCTCGGCGACGATAATCGCAATGATGAATTATAATAACATCTCTAATTCGTATAGAGATATTTATATCATGTGAAATTATAATGATGGAATATTTGGCTGCAAGACACTTCATATATAATAAAAACAATTCCATGTCCACAAGTAACTCTTTTAAAACTGACAAATCAAAAACAAACATACCATTCCATGTCCAAACCAAAATCTCCAAACAGAGTGAAAACTCTGAGTTTAACATTTGATCTACCAAGGGGGAATTAGAATTGGTGCTCCAGAAGGGTACGCACGCCTTTTGTGTTATCAAAATTGAGAATGAAGGGAACGGAACTTGAAACTGAAAATAGAAGAGACTTGGAACTGAAAAACCATATACTTGCCACCAATAAACCAAAAACAATACAAGTTACTGATTAAACAGCATAAGAAAATAATTATTTTATCATGAACAAATGCTTGTAATCCAGATCAGATAAAAAATGGTATAATTTCATGATTGAATATTTAAAGAATTAGATAAAAAGAAACAAATAATACATGCCCGAATCACAATCCAGAAGCAAAGTGAAAACTTTGGAACTAACAAGTTAGGTTATACACGCGAACTTCCACCAGGGAATGAGGCCGGTGCCCCGAAAGGATAAGCACCTGCTTTTTTAGCTAGCTTCACCTGCCACGTATGTAATCAATATTGCGTAAAAAGGAACATGGGACTATTGAATAATTAGAGTAATATTTTATATGTATATTGTAATTTTATTACGTGATTACATTACAGGATTTAAAAAGAGATCAACCATGTTTCTTCTATAAATAAGTGTATTTCGAAACTATTTAATATAAGACGAGCAATCGTTCTGAATTGGATGAAATCCATTTGGCTGACATTTGAAGCGTTTATAACACTTGCCAAAACAAATTTTAATCTCAGGAATTTGACGAAATCCTCTCGTTAATAGACAACAAATTAACTGATGTTTATACACATAATATCAAAACTTACGAAGATTGTTTAGTTCACCTGTTCGAATGATCTAGAGAGGAATTTTGGTACCAGATTTACATTAAATATACCAGCATATTAGTGCATTACTGGCATGTTTGGTAGATTAACTCGGTGATAATACAAGTCTAAGCATATCGAGGCCCTCAAAAAGTTTTATGGCCGTCATCACAATATGTTTAATAAGTAGAATGTCACTGTATCCAAAATTATCCGTAGTTGTTCCAAGTGCCTTTTCTTCTCAGTTTTATTTTACACTTAGTGGAGGTAGCTAGCTTGATAGAAAGTGACCATCCTTCCAGAGAACGCGACCTCAATTCCTTGGTAAAAGTTCACGCTTTCAACTTATTTGGACAGGTTTTACTTTGGTTCTTTTTCGGTATTGCAATTTGGACATTTACTGGTAATATGTTTGTGTTAATTCTTTAGTGCCACATGTAGAGACTGTAAATATGTTTGAAATCTTTGTTTGTATCCATATATGAAATCATTACTGCAATTAGACATCAGAGAACAAACGTTACCGATTGTTTTGGCCAATTTCTGATGACATCATTTGACATTGCTTCTAATCACGCCTTTTCCTCTTCTTCTCGACAATATTTAAATATTTAACTTCACGGTAGTCACATCACGAGATCAGCAAAAAATAAAAATAAAGCTGTGAAATCTTCAACACGCCCATCATAAATATTTCCAATATGAAGTCATATAACAAAATGTTATGTTTGTTATTTACAGTCTTTTGTACTATATAGAAAGCATTACATGTATATGTAGCAGAAATATGTATTGTGCTTTACATGAGATGCACAAATAAAAATATGTAGAACTAAAAAAAACTTCCTACAAAATGCAAACGTAAAATAAAACATTGTGCATCACAGAAATATAAGATGCATGTTCTCAGGTGGTTGTATTTTGTCATGAATGGGTTGAATTTGTTGCACCAGGTCATTTCTGAAGGCCATGACGTATTTAAAAAACTTTAAATGGGAACAAACGATTATAAATGACACCATAATGTAACAAATAGATACTTTGTTTACTTATAGACTTATTTCATTGATTTATTTACTTCAGTGCAGATGACGGATCGACGGGTTTCATGCAAGGTACCTACGTACTGGTCAACTATAACGGATCCGTCCTCTGGCCAGTTCCGGTTAAACTCAAGAGTTCATGTAAAGTAGACATCACGTATTTCCCGTTTGATGATCAGCAGTGTATCCTGAGGTTTGGGTCCTGGATTTACAGCGGTCTGTGGATGGATTACGTCTCCATGCATAACGACACTCCGATAGATCTACAATCCTACATATATAACAGCGAGTGGGATCTTTTGTTTGTCGACCTGCATAAAAATATACGAAAACATTCCTGTTGTCCAGATCCACACCCGGATATGACGTATGTCTTACACATTCGGCGGAAGACATTTTATTATATTTTTAACATAATCATGCCATGTGTTATGTTATCCACATTAACCCTTTTGACATTTTGGCTACCACCGACATCGGGGGAGAAAATCACATTGGGTCTGTCTGTGTTCCTGGCATTCTCCATGTTTATGTTGCTGATAGCAGAAGAGGTACCCGCTACTTCAGAAGCAGTTCCATTAATAGGTAATATACAATTTTAATCCCTTTTCGATAGATAAAGCATATGATCGTTTACTGTTTGCCAGGTTTCCTAAAATTTAGAATTATTATCTAAATTTCAAGAATGTGTGCAAATCTACTCATTTGCTAAAATAGGTTCCTTTTTGAAAGGATTTATCGGAAATTATTTCCCAATGGCGATTTCGGCTAAAAGGAATGATAACATAGCATTTTGTGGTCCATTATCTTTTGACTGTTGTCCAAACATTTAAAGAGCTTTCAGCCAGCCAAAATGGAAAGATTATAAATTACATGTTTATGAAACTTTTTAGTGGATTTTCTTTTCTTCATGGTGTTTGCGATTAAGTTTTGTATTTTGTCTGAAATTGTGAAAATACGAGAAGATTTAAGTGATATATACCCTGAGAGATCCTTTGCAAGCTCAGAAATATTCTCGGATTAACAAGACTTAAAACTTTTTTTCGACAATATTGTTAATATCTGATAATGGAAACTTTGAAATAGTCAATGTAATTATCTAACGTCTACATTACAACATAAAACTCAAACCAAAATCTATGTCAAAATCATAATCCTTAAGCAAAGTATAAACTTTGAAACTGGCAAAATTAAGTTAAACACGTAAATTATCACCAATGAAGTCAGGACCGAGTGTTCCGGTAGGGTAGCCCCCACTTTTATACCCACTACGTTAAAAATCGAAATTGAAAATGAAAAGAGACGCCAAATATATACAGGGTAATTTTGGACTCACAGACATAATACTTACATGCAGTTTCTTTCACAACAATGCTTGGTTTTATAAGAGATAAATAATACTTTGTTAAATAACTCGCAATCAGAGTAAATGAAGGAAGCTTGAAATAAAAGTACTTTACTTTAAACTTCATTATCATCAAATAATTACTGATAGAAGTCGCATCAAAGTACATTGTTTAGTGCGAATTGTGATTAAGTCAAAATTCGGCAAAAAGTTATCAAATACCGGTATTTTCGTGTTCAACTAGTTCTAAAATGATCATGTATTGTTATCAGAATTATTAAGGATTTATTTACATAACCTTCTGAAGTTGTCCTGTTCGTAATTGAGTAAGATAATTAAAATGACCAGATTGTCACAGTGATTGAGTGTATTGATAATTTGATATCTATTCTTGTATCTCCGTGTCTATTTGTGGTAAGATTTATTAAATCAAACATGTGGTTAGGACACCTTAATCAAGAGATCAGCACCTAAAACAAAGACATGTTACATGACGTACACTATTTTTGGTGATGGATTGAGTGTTCTGACTCGGGGGGGGGATGTCTACACCACAAAACTTACACAACTTCAGTGAAATTTTGGTAATGCTGTTAGGCGCTCTATGGCTTAACGTCTTTATATCTACAGTATGTTTCATTTCTAAATGGTTACATAACATCCATAAAAACCTACAACAAAGTTGACTGGAAACGAAATTGTGATTCCGATCAAATTGCTATCCCCATGTGCCAATTGCTACTAAGGCTAGTTGATATGTTGTGAACCTAAGATTTAAGGGATGTATTTTAAGCGGACATATTGCATTATCGTTCAACATAATCCCCTTCAGTATTTATACACTTACAGCAATGTTGAAGCGCCCCAATGCCACTTTTCAAGACGTCGTTTTTACCGTTCAGAAAGTCATCCACTCTGTAAGTCAGTACTGCAATCTGATAGAGCGTTATAAGGTTATAATACGAATAAAGAGGATACTTAATTTAAATCCACAATCGTTTATGGTAGCCATGGTAATGAACTGCACATCTTTACTGATTTTTCGCGACATTGCTATGAATCGGCATTAAGGATTTTGGTGGTCTTGGGTTTAATACCTAAAATATAAAAGAGTTTGCATTTCCAAATTAAATTTATAACCATTCTTGTCTAAGTTCGCCATTCAAATCCGGGCTATTTTGCATCCAGTTATCGGAAGGTGTCATTCAGATTCTAAAGCTTCTTGAAAATGACCCAAAACACAACCAGTTATAAAATCATGGTTACACAGCACTGTTCTACAACAATAAAGACAAATATTGTTTACTGTGTACAACGATGAATAATATACAATAGATTTTGTAACATTAATAGTTACATGATGTAAGAAGGCTATACTTTTTTATACTTGGATCGTTGACGGCTTTTGAATCTTTAGAAGACTTTAGAAATATTGCAAATGTATTTTCAGAAGGCAAATGAATTGTAGATACTTACTTACTTACTTATGCCTGTGGTACCAGGGAGGTACAAAGGCCACTGACAACACTCCTCCATCTAGTTCTATTCTGTGCTAATCTGTCCAGGTCTTGCCATTTGTATCCCTATCTATCCATTTCTAATTGCAAGATTCTCCGCCAGGTGTTTCTTGGCCTTCCGACTTTTCTTTTCCCTTGACGATTCCACTGCAGCACTTAATTGTAGATAGACCCCAGATATTATTTTTGAAACTTTATATTTGTTTTTAAGAAGAACAACGTAAGTCCCGTCTACTTGAATGGTCTTTAATGTATTATTTTGAATGTACTATTTCAAAAACAAATATTCAAAGTAGCACATGGCACAGAACTGTATAAGGGGATATAACTGTTATAAATCAATATCGGCATTTGTCTTAATATATGCACATGATCAATCAATTTATTAACTTGATAAAATTAGCCATTTCCAAAGGCAGTCATTACTTATAAATAAAAACTTATTACAAAATGTATTTGTTACTAATTATTGGTTCAAATGAAACTGTTCAGATTTTTTTTTAAATTATAAAAAAATATTATAGCTTTTTTTGTTATAATTTCAGGAATTATTATGCCTTTTCATGACAATTACATTACATCCATGTTGGTGATAAACGCGTTGATGGTGAACGATACACTTAATATTACTTTTTAAACTTGCATTATTTTAATTTCAGGAATATATTTATGCGTTGTCATGACAATGACGTCCCTGTCGGTAATAATGGCGGTGATGGTAATTAACTTGTATAACAGAGGGATTAAGACAAGAAGAGCTCCAATATGGCTGAGAACTTTAATGTTAAAATGGATATCTACGGTGTTATGTTTAAGACACGATATTGACAAAGTAGCTAAATCAATCACATTGGTATGTATTACAGGCGGTATAATCATAATGTGTTTTAAAAAGTTTTTATGTTTTTATTTTGTGACCTTGAGGCAGCGTTAAAATAATGGAGTTCGCCAATACCCCTTAAAGTTTGTGCGGAACGTTTTGAAAGACGTTTACGTCGAAATTTCCCGAATTATTGCCGTTTTAAAGAGGAAAAATATGGACTCCAGCGATTCAATCTGCAATGGAAATAATTGTTCCGCAGAAACTTAATGGGTATCATGTGGTACACTGGCGAGTCCCATTGAAAGTTTTCACCAAAGCTACGAAGTTTATCCCGGTCGACCACATTTTAGAAGAGTAGAGTGAAGTTATGGTGTTTTACGGCTATCAATTCTTCACTTATATGTAAGCTGTCAGTTATAGAATGGTTTAGGAAACCGGAGTAACTTAAGAAAAACCGTTTTCCTTTCTCCAAGCAAACTGACAAACTTTCGAACAATACCCTAGTGGGATTCGAACCTTGGTGGCGGCAGGAGGGTGTTGTGATTTGTTTGAGAGCGAGTTTTGGCATTGTGGTTTTAAAGGTTTCAGTTCAGAATCTGCAAACTGTGTCACGAGACTTGTATTGTTAATCTGCAAAACTTGTTTGAAAAGGTTGCCTACTGTGAGTCACTAACGTAGGAAATCTACCGGGTCTATTTGACAATAATCTAGCAATATATATAGTGTTATCAAAATCTGGAAAATCTTATTTCTTACTATAAAGCGTACCGATGTAGTCGCAGAATTTCATAGTTAAATACCAGACCAACCACCAGTGAAATCAGAGTTGGTGTTTTAACATTAGAGTGGAGCGTTTCAACGCCCCAGTCAAGACTTTCCCTTGTAAAGAGGGGTCAGTTCTGGCATGATGGGATGGTGTGATGGTCTTGTACACCTCAGTCAATATTTCGTCACTTATTTCAACGCTGTAAGGTCCGGCTGATATGGAAGAAACGGGAGTCAAGCGAACTGACAAACTTTCCCAAACTAGCAGTAATCCGTAAGCATCTTTAAACACATGACAACCGGTGCCTTCGATGATGTTTTAAGATGACATAACTACTAGCTGTTTAGTTGAGTTTTTCATAGCTTTGCGTACATTGTATATATATTAATTTGTATATTACAGGAGGACGAACAAGAAGGCGCTTTTGTTTGTAAAACTCACGATAAACCAGATCAAACGGACATGTTTAACCCATCAAATAACCGAAACCAAACGTTTCTTAGAAACAGATTGTTTACGTCAACTTCCGATTACATACCGGAAATAGAAGAGGAGAATTCTGGGGATGAGGTCGTCTGGCTGAGACGAGAGGATGTGGAACATGAAACTAACCGAGCTATGACGTCAGACTTTCGAACATCTAAAAATAACAACAGTAAAAGACGGAGAGACAAAAATACATCTGCACATGAAATCAGAAATACAAATGAAAATGATTTAAAAATTGAGTGCAAAACAAAAACAGAACTTTTTTCAAGAAAAATTATAGTAGCGGAGTGGCAGAGAATAGCCGCAGTGACTGACCGTATGTTGTTCTGGTTTTACCTGTTAAGTACTATAACCTCATATCTGGTTATACTGCTAGTAGTACCAAACACTAATTATACTAAATGGGATGGGAAGCTAAAAAATATCGATGCTATATGGTCAAAAAGTAGCTGAGAGTGTATGATATCACCACTGTCATTTTTCAAATTTGTTTTTTTTTAAATTAAATGTTTAATTGTACTTAACAAGTACCAATCCATTTATTAAAATAATATTGTAATACGGAATTGTGGGTTGGTTGTAATGTTCAACGTTCTATTTGCAATTTTCAGTAAATTGCAAAAAGAGAAAGTTTATTCATTTCCAAGAATTAATCTAAGAACAAATTGATGTATGTAAATATGACTTATGGTCTGCCTTGCCTTGATTAAGAACACATTCGGACACAGTTCACCGAGTCCTAAACATCATGTATAAAAGCCAGTCTGACTTTAGCAGACAGGACGTACCGACACCGGATGAACCAGTCGACACTCTCCTTTAAATACCGAACAACAGGCAAGGAAGCAGCGTCTCAAATTGTAGTCTTATGTATTTCCCGATTTGGGTTCGAACCCACATCTTCCCGACACTCTCTAGGCAGATGCTCTATCACTGAGCCACCTAGGCAGGCAAAAATTGAGGTAAATAAATGTATAGATGTGATTGACTAATTATTGCTGGCTCTTAGAACAAATACCATATCCGAAGACTAAATCAATAACAAACATACTAATCAAAAACAAACTTACTAATCCATGTCCGAATCACAATCCAGAAGCAAAGTAAAAACTTTGGAACTGACAAGTAAGGCTAGTTACGTTAACTTCCACCAGGGAATTTAATCAGGGTGCTCCGGAAGGAAGGGTAAGCACCTCCTGTTTAGCTAGCTACACCCGCCACGTGAGTAATCAAAAATACGTGCAAGGAACATTGAACTATGGGACGTCAAATATATCCAGGGAATTCCTGGACACAGAGACATCAAACTTATCAACAATATTGTGATGACTGCCATAAACTGTTTGAGGGCCTTGATAAGCCTAGGCTTGCAATTCCCCTGAGTCAACAATTTATTTGCAAGCAGTCTGCTTTCTTGTACAAAGTCCCCGTAGTGGGAACAAGCTCTACCACAGCGTATCAATTGGGGGAAAAAATACACCATAAGCAGGAGAAGCAGGTGTATTGCTGCATAGAAAAGGGAAGTTGACAATAGAAAAACTGAAGTCATCGTGTATGTCATAAAGTTTCAAATGTAGTCTTTCGTGAGCGCCATATATAATAAAACAAGCTGCTGAAAAAACTGCAAATGTCTGGAATCATATATTAAAAATCTCTATATTTACTTGTATTATATTGAAATACTGAATATATGTATAATATAACAAATAACAGATAAATGACAAAACTTAATGTTAACTTTTCATTCATCGTGTCGCCTTGCAAGTCAAACCACGTTCAGGTTATGTTGTATTGTAAGACCAGACTTCAGTTTCACAACCATTTATTAACTAAGATTTTCCTTAATTTAAATCCCGGCAAAATTAGAATCTGGATAATTTTGTTAGTTTTAAAGATATTCATGAAGTCGATGTGTCATTATGAAGATCTCTCTAAGGTTATTTAATTTATAGTTCAATTTTGTTGAAACGTTTTACTTGTAACACGATAAAAGTTTGTATATATTTGACAGCTTTAAGTTCAGGAAAATCTTAACTAAGAAATGAGTGTGAAACTGGGACCAGACTCAAGTTTCACAATCTTTACTTAACTAAGAAATGAGTGTGAAACTGGGACCAGACTCAAGTTTCACAATCATTACTTAACTAAGAAATGAGTGTGAAACTGGGACCAGACTCAAGTTTCACAATCATTACTTAACTAAGAAATGAGTGTGAAACTGGGACCAGACTCAAGTTTCACAAATCATTACTTAACTAAGAAATGAGAGTGAAACTGGGACCAGACTCAAGTTTCACAAATCATTACATAACTAAGAAATGAGAGTGAAACTGTGACCACACTCAAGTTTCACAAATCATTACTTAACTAAGAAATGAGTGTGAAACTGGGACCAGACTCAAGTTTCACAATCTTTACTTAACTAAGAAATGAGTGTGAAACTGGTACCAGACTCAAGTTTCACAAATCATTACTTAACTAAGAAATGAGTGTGAAACTGGGACCAGACTCAAGTTTCACAATCTTTACTTAACTAAGAAATGAGTGTGAAACTGGGACCAGACTCAAGTTTCACAATCTTTACTTAACTAAGAAATGAGTGTGAAACTGGTACCAGACTCAAGTTTCACAAATCATTACTTAACTAAGAAATGAGTGTGAAACTGGGACCAGACTCAAGTTTCACAAATCATTACTTAACTAAGAAATGAGTGTGAAACTGGGACCAGACTCAAGTTTCACAATCTTTACTTAACTAAGAAATGAGTGTGAAACTGGGACCAGACTCAAGTTTCACAATCTTTACTTAACTAAGAAATGAGTGTGAAACTGGGACCAGACTCAAGTTTCACAATCTTTACTTAACTAAGAAATGAGTGTGAAACTGGTACCAGACTCAAGTTTCACAAATCATTACTTAACTAAGAAATGAGTGTGAAACTGGGACCAGACTCAAGTTTCACAATCTTTACTTAACTAAGAAATGAGTGTGAAACTGGTACCAGACTCAAGTTTCACAAATCATTACTTAACTAAGAAATGAGTGTGAAACTGGGACCAGACTCAAGTTTCACAATCTTTACTTAACTAAGAAATGAGTGTGAAACTGGTACCAGACTCAAGTTTCACAATCATTACTTAACTAAGATTTCCTCAACTTTGAAAAAAACTTTTGTGATTTTTTTGGGAGCTACGGATTATTATTTTTGTTTACAAAACTAATACAAATGTGTTAGACTTACTTAACTATTAGGGTATTGCGAAATTGGGACAAGCGTGACCCCGCTTTTATATGGTGAAAATATAGCTTTACAGGCTGACAATTATCTTGTACAGATAAAAACCTAGCAAATTTAAATGATTATAATACTTTTAAAACATAAAGCATATCTGCCATTTAAAACATTTAAAAAATATATTCATTCAACTGTAAAGATATTTTGACAATTTTGCTTAAAAATTAAAACTGCAATGTAATATGAACTTAAAGAATGAAATTGGAGGATAAAATGCAAGGGGTTTTATTATACAAGTATATTGACACACGCACAGAGAGAGAGAGAGAGAGAGAGAGAGAGAGAGAGAGGGAGAGAGAGAGGGGGCAATTTCAAATAGGTACAATAGATGTCGCGCGTTATTTGCGAGTTTTTGGGGATACACGTCAATAAATATAATATTCAACAGAAAAATCTTACTTGAGGAATAATTCTAAACACGTGACCTATTGGTATAGAAGATAACTTTACACCAAATAGACTTATTCAACCGTGAATTTTAAAACATACTTTAAAGTATTACGGATTGCGGAAGTAAAATACTGTATGACCGCGTGTTTACAAATAGTAATGACAGTATCTGAATTTAATTACTTTAAAGGCCGGGGTCTGACCTAAATATTATCCGGTGGTAGTGTAATTACGATATGGGCAGGGCTTATCTATGTGATGTAGCTAAATATAGCACTTATACATGTGCTTTCTTATAAACAATGTACAAACATATACACTTACTACAATATTATACAGTATGATGATCCAGTGTGGTATTAGTTTAAACAATCCATGTATATAAAATGAATCCTGTGTGATGGATGCAAATACTATAACAAACTAATTAATACTAAATGAAAAAGTTAAAACTGTTAAAGTATTAATTATGATTTCAGTACAAACTGTTGATCACTCTTTTCCAGATATTTAATCTATAATTATAAGTTAATTTTTTGTAATTTTTCTTCCCTTTTTGATTTTGTGGTGCACTTGGATTTCCAGATTTCCATATTGAGGTGAATCCACGGTCTACATTTTCATTCCAGTGACAAACTGCCAAGTCAGACCTAAATTTGTACTGATCGTCACTGAATGAAATACGTTTGTCTTGAAATATATTCATAACATTATTGAAGCTTTCAACGTATGAAGTATCTTTGGCTAATATATATCAGATGGAGAAGAATATATAGGTGATTTTTAATTATTATTTCCAACATTTTTTTAGCATTTTTACTGGTCAAAATTATTCTTGATGGTTCATGGGCTGCTTCAAATGTACACGGCGAAAATTCACTACATAATTTATGGTCATTTGAGTAATGATTAACAATGTTTGTCAAGGAATTTTGCAGTTTCTGTGGGTCGCCATCACATCTACGGACAGCCCAATGAATATGTGTGGCCACAGGTTCAACTTTATCAGACAATTGCTCACTCCACTTTATGCCTTCATCTGATTTTGCCCCTTTCGATACATTAGAAATTGACTTTTTAATTTTTTTGATGGCATGCCACAAGTCATTTTGATTAACTGTAAACCCTGTGTCACGCACAAATTTGTTAATTGACAGGTTCCTGTCATGAGAGTGCACTTTTACATCAACGTTTTTTGCATTTAAATATTGATATATTTGTTCAGTGCCAATCCTCTCATGTCTTTGGGAAACTCTGTCTTGCTGTTTTGTGACATGAGCACAGTCCAGCACCTTGTGACATTTTTCTCCTATGGCGACAACAGATGTGTCCTTGGCATTTTTTCGCCATCCATGACGCGCATCTGACATGATGTTAATACCATTCAGGTCTTCATACATCCCAATTTCATCAACCAATGCATCATCCACCGATTTGAGGTATTCTAGATTGGTGTGCTCTTTATATGCAATAAAAAACCTTTTTCTTTTTTCTTTTCCAATTATTCCCATCCCTGTGGCACTTGCAAATCGAATATAATGTACTGGAAGCATCCCACTTGTCAGAAATGCATGATTTATTCTGTAGTTCACAAGATATTCGTTATTAGGAAGGTAAGGTGAAGATGACCACAGGTAAGAATGGGCTCCTTCATTAGAACATTGGAATCTGATGGCAACAACATGTCCCTTCATTGTCTTCTTTACCGTTTCAAGTCTACCGACACAAATATTTCTATGAGCCTCATATAACTGTCCTAAAATTGTCAATGATGACTCAGTTGTGACAAATAAATTTTGACTGGTATCACATTTTTTTACTTGTTGATATAAACATGGAAACGTTTGTTCTTGTTCTTCAGCTTCCTCTCTATGTTGATTATTCCATAATGTCAATAGTTCATCAATGACATCTGCATTATTTACAGGTTTTTGTAACTTAGTTGTTAGATATCCTTTTACTCTCTGTAAATTATCTTGAATTTTCTTTTTATACTCATCATTTCCAGGTATTTCAAAACGAAAATTAGGTGGTCGTTTAACAGGCATTTTGTATTTTCTTTAGTATGTTTTAAATATGCTTAGTTCAACAGCTTTTTACAGAATGAATATAATTTGCTTATTTTGCACAAAACCTATCCTTTGTTTTGGAATTTTTGGGTAAATGTCAGGAATGATAATAATAACATAAGTATTTTATTAAAAAAAAAAAAAAATCTTACAAAGTAAATGATAGTATAATGCTTTAATAGTTTATCAAATTAATGTGGATGCAATATATTATCAATAGCTAATATAATTAATTATTATTTTTACAATTACCTTCATAATGCCCCACTTTCTCTTTTCAAAAACATCCAAAACCCTATCAACAACTCATAATCATTTGGGATAGGTTCCCCTGTAACATTAGATGGTCATGTCATATCAACCTCAGCATCAGTACATAGGCGGTCATTGTTACTTATACATGTGTGCATTAATATAATTGTCAAGATCTTGAGAAGTCTGTTAAAAATCATTTTTATTTTGGAAAATGGCTACAGCAGAAAACACAAAATGTTTTGTTAGAAGTTACTGAGGTTCAATTGGAAACAATTAGAGCCATGTTTTCACATCATAATTGGGATTTAATTGAACATGAAATTTCACAAAATGGCGGGAGACATGAGAGAAATGATGAAGCTTGTAGTACATGCATTTGTGATAAATCAACACAAACAGATGATCTGGAGTCGGTAGATGAAATAGTTGAACCATACCATATAGAACAAAATCAAAATAGGGAAGAATGTAGGTATTGCTTATGTAAGCCTTGCGTAACAGATGAACAACATAGACAGTGGTGGTGGATTACTGAACAGAACCACCTCATCTGCGAAATTCCAAGCTCCGAAAAGACAAATACAAGAGATTCTGGACAATGTGCCATCGCGGAGCTTGGACAGATGAAAGATATCTGAGAAAAAAAGAGGAAGCAATGCAGTTGGGAGGGGCAAGGCAGCGTTTTGAATGGGTGAAAAGAGATATTCTTCCCAAATGTGTGTTAAGTTTGGTCAGGGCCTGGTATCCTAATCCCCCAAGTGTACCATATATGGGACATCTTTGGGAATAAATTGCAATGGAACTTCAAATATAACGGACTACTTTATCATTATTATTTTATTATTTTGGAGGGAAATTTTTGCGCCAAAAACGCACTCAGCAAATTATATAAGTTAACATAAAATTAATTCATAAAAATTCTATAGGCGTGATCAAACAATGTTTTACATATAACATGACTATTATAACTAAGGATTTTTAATGGATGTATGATATTAATAAAACAGACGAGGATATAGAAGGTAAGCCAACAGATCTAAATATTAAGCATGTATCACATGGTGCATTCTTTTTTTTGGTATTAATAGTTTTTATTCCATCTTCCATACATTAAACATAATCATTTCATTAATATATAAATACACACTTTAACAGAGAAAAATATACAAATTATAAATTCATCCATTTCTATCTAAAAGTAAATTAATAATATTCCATGATTGTCTTATGTTGTTTGCTATTTTGGGACTTAACATATATAGAGAGAACAGTTCTAATTTTCTGTAATCTTTGATTGATTGTAAAGCAATTTTATAGTTTGGCCTGGTCTTTCTCAATTTACATAAGTATATGTGATTTTTGATGATCAGAAAACAGAGATTAATTATATGTTTGTTTGGATGATTTGTCAAACCAAGAATAAAATGTCGTATGTTTTTGTCAATAAATAAACCACAACTATTGTAAAGGTCATCTAAAAGACCAAACCAAACCGATCGACTGTAACTACATTCATAAAATAAGTGAATCAATGTTTCTTTTGTTTCAAAACAAAAAGTACACAGTTCTGTTTCTGAAAGTTTACACTTAAATAATCGATCATTTGTAAAAATTATATTATGATTGATCTTGAACTGCAAAGACTGCAACTTTGAATCACTGGTAATAATAAAAGGCGATTTATATATCTGTTTCCAGTTTATTTCGTGGATACTAGTGTTAAGTTGTGTATGAAAAAAATCTTGTGTTTTAAAAGGGTCCTTTTTAACCGATTTTAAGAACATGTTGTAAAATATTTTTGAAACTTTGTCTTTCCGTTTTAAATATTGTATATTAACATTTTTAATTTCTTTATTAAACAAATTATTTTTTAAGATATTTTTCCAGTGTTTTGGTATAGCATTTACTAGACCCGCGTAACTCACATGATTTATTGAACAGCCGTATTTTTCGTTGCACTCTCCGCAGTTCAAGAAAAATCCATGTTCGTCAATAATATCATTAATAAAATAAATGTCACAATCGACCATGTTCTTGAAAAATACCATTTTTTTATCAATTCTAATCTCGGGATTGTACCATAGAGGTTGGGAAATAATGTCATTCGGGGATGCAGTGAGGGATTGGTTTAATTTTGCCCAATTTTGAAAAACATCTATCCAAAAAGAATTGAATCCTGCACAACATTTTGATATGCCAATTTCCTGTAGGAAAAGTATTTTATCTCCTCCAATTTTTTCAAGCGTATCTAACAAAAGACATTTCCAAGATGAGTTATTCAGAGGGTCAATTAGTTTTTTAATCCATGTCATTTTAAGTGCTCGATAAAAAGATTGTATATGAGGCACCCGAAGTCCGCCATGTTCCAGGTCGTTATACATAATATTTCGTTTAAGTTTATCTACTTTGCCATTCCAGATGAAGTTAAAAATGTGTGATTGTATTTCATCTGTTATTCTTTTAGGGGGATCTGGAAGTGCCATGAAAGTTTGAATCAATATTGGTAATGCGATTGTTTTCACCACTGTGACTTTTCCCATTAAGGACAAATTTCTATAAGACCAGTTTTTGAGAACGTTTTTAAAAGAGGTAACCTTTTCAGTGTAATTCTCGATATATATCGAGTCTGCTTGTAAATTATATTTTAGCCCTAGAAGTTTAAAAGATCCACTGTGATTCCATTTTAAACACTTTTTAGTTTGCAATTCCTCAATGCATCCCCTCCTGGCCCCAATCCACACAACCTCGGTTTTTTCAAAGTTTGCTCTCAAACCAGAACAGTCGCCAAAATCTTCAATTATTTTAATAGCAGAGTTAAGAGATTCAGAGTCATCGTCCAGCATAAGGCTGGTATCATCTGCATACTGTCCTATAAGATATTCAGAATCGTTTATTGTGATGCCTTTTATTTTAGGGTCTTGTTTAATTGCTGCACTTAATAACTCAGCGGATATGATGAAAAGATAAGGGGAAAGTGGGTCACCTTGTCTGACACCCCGTTGAATCTGGAAGAAACTAGAACAGTGACCGTTGTATTGAGTACAGCTTGTTATATCTGAATAAAAAGCAAGAAACCACTTGATGATTGAGTTCCCAAAACCAAAGAATTTAAGTGAATTTTCAATAAAAGACCATTCTATGGAATCAAAAGCTTTTTCAAAATCAAGAAGAAGCAAAATACCTGGAATATTTTCTGTTTCTGTTTTTTCTAAAATGTCATATACCAACCTACTTGTCTCCCCAATAAACCTCCCTTTTATAAAGCCTGTTTGTGATTCACTTATTATTGTATTAAGAACTGGTTTAATTCGGCTAGCAATTGCTGCTGATGCAATTTTATAATCTACATTCAGTAAGGAAATCGGCCTCCAATTTTTTAAGTAAAATTTTGACTTTCCCTCCTTAGGAATACATGTGATCACCCCCTGCCTTTGTGTAATAGAGAATTTACCATTATTATACCCATAATTTAATTTGACAACAAATTCTCTAATATCATTCCAAAAAAATTTGTAAAATTCGATTGTAAATCCATCCATTCCTGGCGATTTTCCGTTTTTCATAAAATTCAAAGCATTTGTACATTCGAGATCTGATAGTTCCCCTTCAAGTGCCACTGACTGTGTTTCATCAAGTTGATTTAAAAAGGCATTATTTTTATCAAAGAATATGTGATTTTTATCATTGCTCTGAAGGTTTTGGGATGTATATAAGGTTCTGTAAAAATCTCTTTGGGCATTTATTATATCAGACTGGCTATCCAATTCTGTACCATTATCAAGAATCAATTTTGGTATTGTTTTTTCCAGATATTGTCTTTTTTCTAAATTGCAAAAATATTTACTGCTTTTATCCCCCTCTATTAACCATTTTGCTTTCGATCTCATTATTAATCCTCTTATTTTATCTTCCCTTAAAGTTTTTAATTCATGTTCTACATTTTCTATTTCGTCTCGAGATGATATGGCTTCATTTTCGTAAAGATTTTTAAGCTTATTTTCTAATTTAAATTCCTTTTCAATATTAATTTTCTTTTTATATGATGAATATGAAATTGTTTTTCCTCGTAAATTTAATTTAATCATTTCCCATAGTAGTTGGTCGTTTATTGAATATTCTGTTAGATTATTAACCGGGTTAATCAGATACTGGTTACATGTTTCTTTAATTGATTTTTTTGCAATATTTATATATTCTTGGTCATACAGTAAACCATTATTAAATTTCCAAATACCCCTCCCTTTTCATGTTCTGAAAATTTAAGTTCTATTGTAACAGGTGAATGGTCGGACTTATAACAAGTGTCTATATCAGCATTTACCAAAAAACCTTGAACATCTAAGGAAATCAAAAAATAATCTAATCTACCCATTTTTTGATATTTTTCTTTTGGACCCCTCCAGGTATACCTTTTCACATTAGGGTTTAGTTCTCTCCATATGTCTACAAGATCGAATTCGCTCATAATTTCGAGTATTTTTTGCTGAGCTTTTGGATTATTCTTATGGACATAATTAGTGGTGTCTGCCTGGTAGTCAAGTGCCACATTTAAATCTCCACCTAAAATTATTGCGGTATTATTAAAAATACTAATATTATCCATAACTCGTTGATAAAATTGTGGTTGATCTGTGTTAGGACCATATACTGCCGCAAGAGTAAATCTCTTATTATGAAATTCTACATTTAAAATTAGAAAGTTTCCATTTGGATCTTTGATTTCATCAATTATTTTGAATTGAAATGAATTATTAAATAAAATTGCAACTCCGCGACTGTTACTGGTATGAGAGCAAAACCTGACACACCCTCCCCATTCATTTTTCCAATAACTTTCTATATCTTTCGTTGAATGTGTATCAATAAGAAAAGTTATGTCATATTTTGTTCTGCATCTATTAAAAAAATCTCGTCTCTTTATTTTATCGGAAAAAAGTCCTCTACAATTTAAGCTACCTATTTTTAGACCTGTATTACGCATCATGATAAGGAATCAATAGTATTTTTGTAAAAAGGATGTAAAAATAAACTATTACTGTGAATGTAAGAATGTAAGGAAAGGAAGATGTTTTTTTAGCTGTAATATTGGTCATCCTAATAACCCCCCTTGAAAACCTCGTCATTTACCCCCGGTGTAAGTTGAAAAAAGAGAAAAAAAAAAACAAAAAAAAACAAAAAGGCGGTAGGCTTCTAACGCTCATCAACAATAGTAAGTATCTGAGAAAATATAAGGTTAGAAAAAAATATATATAAATAACCATATTACGTTAATACAAATAGCACATTCAATTCATACGCATAAAATAAAACAATTGTGGTAACAAAGTAATACCATTCATTTACAAATAAGTACAGTTATGATAATAATCTATACACACACATATATATATATATATATATATATATATATATATATATATATATATATACTTTGTTGGTGACAGAAATTGGTCCTTGATGGTTTTTACTTAAATTTTTCATCTCTGATACACATCAGTAATTTTCCGAAGTGATTCTCTCCTGTTGCCCATCTTCCGGTTCCCCAAAATTCATGTGGTAGAGGGTGCACGATTTTGTAATTCAATGTATTGCATAGGGCCTTGCGGAATTCTGGGACTTGTTCAAATTTTAAATTTAATATGTGTTTCATTACATCAAGTTTCTGTTTGTACCATTCGTATGAGGATTTAGATAGAGGTAAGAATTTTGATAAATACTTTGCTTGTTTTGCTGATTCTGCATATAAAATATCCTTGGCTAATTGGTTATAGTTAAAGAAGGAGGCCTTTCGGAATTGATACATATGTTCTGCACTTTTGAATTTTACGCCGCTTTCAATTAGGTTGCATGGATAAAAATTGGACATGATACAGTCTTTCCCTTTTACATTTACGCTTTTAGGAGATGAATCTGAAGAAAGAAAAATAAAATAAAATAAATAAGTAAATAAAAACCGTCAAGACCAAGTTCTGTCCAGGTGAGTCGGGTGACATTATCGATCGCCAATATTGTATTGACCTTCCCTAATTTGCATATAAAAAATTGTGACCAGGAAGGTAGTTTGCAACCAAAGGCAATATTCACGAGTCTAAAATACACATGGCTTGGCCAACAAAACACGTGATGGCGTGAATATAAGCACATCTGTTAATAATCATGTTGTCATTTGACCTCGAACCACCTTACATAACATTATCGATCAGCATTTTTGTTGACCTTCTCAAACAGCCCATGTACACTGTAGTTTCATTCTAATCTGACCTTCCTTATTAGAATAATTCCCGACATGCAATTGAATAACAAGATTTGTCATTATCTGTATTATTATAATTATTTTATAGTAGTCAGTTGACATTGCATTCAGTGGAATTATATAAGAAAGGGAAAGCTAGATAAGTTACTCAAATTAAATGTTTATCTTCATTTTTTATAAATATACAAAATCTAAAGAAAGATAATGAGAAACCAGGTCACATTCGAGGTCAAATATTAGAACATCCACGTGCCTCTAACACTAGTAGAAAAACCACTCATCTGTAAGACACAATGTATACAGAATATTACAATTAAAGTAAATGTCTATGTATCAACAAGTCTATAGATAATATAATTACAGAATATGTGAATTATTTCAGTTCTGTAAATAAATAACCCTATAGTGAAAAAGCATATTTAATTCATAAGTCCGATGTTCAGTGTTTGTTTATTTGCGTGTAACAAGTTTAACAAACGGGTATTGTTTAATATAAATTAGTTTAGATTTCCTCCTTTCTTCTGGAGATAACTGTGCTCTTTCCTGAAGGAGTTGAGATCTAAGCTTACTCGTTTCTGGTGCTAGGTCGGGAGTGATGCTGACACCAGTGCCAGGCCTTAGTTTCATGGCTTTCTGAAGGACTTCATCTCTGTCAAAGAGGCTGTTAAAACGAACTATTATATTACGTTTTGATTCGTCACCACTGGGTAGTCTATGGGCAGCCTGAAGAATAATAGTGTTCGCAGTTGTTTCGG
Source organism: Anadara kagoshimensis (assembly GCA_021292105.1). NCBI lineage: Eukaryota > Metazoa > Mollusca > Bivalvia > Arcoida > Arcidae > Anadara > Anadara kagoshimensis. Next base: position 67,826 of record CM037867.1, on the reverse strand, counting down.
GGATGCTTAATTTGTCTCTGAAAAAGTTCCTGACTGTACTTTCAGTGACCCTTGAATTTTCCTTTAGGACCCCCGGGATGCCCCTTATTATCAAATTCCACTTTCTGCCCCAGTTCTCTAACTTGAGCCTTTCAATTCTCTCACCTTGAATTTTCTCTTCAAGCTTGACAATAGTTTCTTCCTGCAGTGTTCTTATCGCACTCTCTGTAAAATTCCTATACGTTTCAAGATTTGTGACTCTCTCATCTAATTGATTCACCTGCGTTTGCACTGAAGCTATGTTTTTCCAACTTCATATAAATCATAGCAAAACAGCTACTCATTTCCTTGCCCTCAAACATTTTTTCCCACTTATTTAGATCAGGTCCGTATTCTGAACCTCCATGTTCTCCGTTGAACTCATATCACAGACCAGGTGTAAACAACAGGTATATGGCAATAATATAAACAATGGGCGTTGGTCTATATGGCGGGAAGATCTAAAGGATTTTAACTGGCTCAAAAAACCTCCAGAATAGTTATTTTTGTTTGCTTTTTCAGAATTTGAGTTCACTATTCAAATAAATATATAATGACTCACATGAATTATGTTGGTTTCAAGTCCTTATATGATTTTCAGAAAAAAAATTGAGCTCCGAAGCCAGGTGCCTGTCCTACATAATGACCGGAAGTGACAAGAAAGCCCACATGGTGCATTCTACTTCCTGTGTAAATATAAACAAAATAACACACACCTCCAATGTCAATCAATTGTCATTTTATGTATAAAATTCTCCTGCTTCAGAAATTTAAACCCTAATTTTGAGAGAAATAATTTTTTTTTTAAATTATTAAATTGGGATATGCATTCTATGATATCAACATTATTAGCATGACAAATTTTGTTCATGAATAACAGTCTATTTTGATACAATTTTCAAAATATACACTGTAATCTGAAAGTTGCCAGAAAATTTAAATCTTCCACCATTTTCCTGATTGGTCTCTATTTATACCCAGACCCCGGCCTTTAAAGGTGTTATATATATACCATCAAACTCACCTGAGCTAAACCATCTGTATAGGCAAAGAATATTGTAGGGGGTTTTGCTATGTAGATGAAGGTCATGGGTTCAAATGTCAAAGTCAAATGCATTACAGACGTGTCTGAAGTTTAACACTTAGCTAATAGAAGGGAGTCTTAGATCGGCTGCAGAGTAGTCAAGATAGTAATGGGTAAGTGACAAAAAACTGCAGAGATATAGATATAAGCTGGCGAGATACATGTACCGTATATAATTTATTCTATTAGCGTGTCACATGCCATAAAACATACACAATAATATATACAATACAAACATAAAATATCATGACATCCAGCCTTAAAGACTTATGAGACAAGGTCATTTATAAATATTTAGCAAAAATATATACATTCAATGTACAGCAATAAAAGTGTATGTGTGTGTGTGTGTGGATATATTTGTTAAATTGCATGCAATAAAATGTGTGTGTGTGTGTGTGTGTGGTGTGTGTGTGTGTGTGTGTGTGGCATGTTTGTTAAAAATAAATGTTATAAACTAAAAAATAACATGTATGGCTAACGATCGGTCGAGATGAGTTGCCGATTTGGCACTTACTCGTTTGCTATTAACTGATGATAATACTAAAAGTATTAATTATCTGAAAAATATAATTTAATAATTAAACTATGATATTGAGCACCGGTGCCCCACCGGCTAAGTTCGAGTAACATTTGGATTTATCTTAGTGTTTGAAAGTTTTTTTCAGTTCACTTTGCTAGTTTCGATTGTTTTCATCGAACAATCGATCGGTATCCTCCACTGCCCCCATTTGACTGCCTCGAAATAAGTGAAATAACTTTAATAATATTTCGAGTCTGTCAGGTATATATTGAATGGCGGACGGTTATTCAAATAAGCGAAACTTCAAACCAAAAGAAAACACTTTTTCAGAATAGGATAATTAATAGAACCAATAGATGAATGGATGGATGGTTGGTTGGATAGAGACCAATAAATGAATGGATGGCTGATTGATTGGATAGAGACCAATAAATGAATGGATGGCTGATTAGTTGGCATAGAGACCAAAAAATGAATGGATGGATGGTTGGTTGGATAGAGACAAATAAATGAATGGATGGCTGATTGGTTGGATAGAGACCAATACATGAATGGATGGCTTATTGGTTGGATAGAGACCAATAAATGAATGGATGGCTGATTGGTTGGTTAGCGACCAATAAATGAATGGATGGCTGATTGGTTGGATAGAGACCAATAAATGAATTGATGGCTGATTGGTTGGATAGAGACCAATAAATGAATGGATGGCTGATTGGTTGGTTAGACACCAATAAATGAATGGATGGCTGATTGGTTGGATAGAGACCAATAAATGAATGGATGGCTAATTGGTTGAATAGAGACCAATAAATGAATGGATGGCTGATTGGTTGGTTAGCGACCAATAAATGAATGGATGGCTGATTGGTTGGATAGAGACAAATAAATGAAAGGATGGCTGATTGGTTGGATAGAGACAAATAAATGGATGGATGGCTGATTGGTTGGATAGAGACCAATAAATGAATGGATGGATGGTTGGTTGGGTAGATTATTCTTAAATGATGGATGCAACTGAAATTATCGTAGAAAACACCCGAAATAACGAAAGTTTCTAGTTTAAGTTGGTTAAAAATCTTTGTTGGGAAATGCAAAATGATAACGACAAATGTCTTTTTGAACCACGTGTCACATGTATGCAACATATACTTTGCAACATAATTTTGATATACACACTTAATTTCAAAACATGGCTTATAGCCAAATTTTGTAGAAACAATATATCTAAATACATGGTACATATATATATAGTGTAACTAATCATGCGTGCCAATGATCAGTATGACATTACCGGGTATTATCACAACTACCAATATACGGTTAAATTAAATATGGCGTCATGAATTTTTTTAGTCAATAATTCGATTCTGTAATGGCAGCTAATCTTGTTAATAACGGCGTAATTTCGGCATTATTGATTATAAGCATCATACTGCAATTTTGCTATGCTGACCATTTTCGTGGAATGCTACTGACTTGGGAACCGACAGCGGATGTTAAACAGGTAAACGATATGTAAAGGATATTGATAGGGCATGTAATAATGAATACCGGGCGTATCTATTGTGTAAAACACGTAATTGATATATAAGGCCATAGATGATAGTAATACTGGCTACCGGATGTAAAAGGTAATGCAACATGCTGTCTTACCTAAATCACACAGTCTATTAGCCCAATCTAATATTCAAATTAAAGGTCAAACGGCCAGGTCAAACTTGACTTGAAATCCTGACATCAAAATAATCCACACATTCTATCCCCTTTAATGCATAAAAATATATTTTGGATGGATGTTTTAAATGGTAAACGTTGTGACAAATTGCGGCGCCTTTCATGTGACGTAAGAATTTATTATTTAAGTAGGTGCAAATTGGGTACAATAAAGGTTTGGAAATTAATTTAAGTAGATAATACCGAGAAAGATTTTTTTCCTTTATTGGTTCAGCATTCCAGTTACGCCATAACCAATCCTTTCCTGAACTGCGCTAACCTACGTAAATAGTCAAATCTTTCTTCGTCACTACATCATATTGAATATCCATCCAATTTATAATACATTGTACCATTGTAAATATCTATTGCGAAAAAACAACTTTCGCGAATATTTAATTTAATAAACTTCATTGGCACTGACTGTCAACTGATGACGTGAAAATGAAATTAATTGAAATGTCACGTCTCACTGAATGTGAAATGTTCCTGACATATAAATAGGTTAAGGAAGTCTTTAATCGTGCAAGTTTGGCAAAGTTAAAAACTAAAAAGACGGGTTTGAAAAATATTTGAAGGATCATTGAAAATGTAAGTTCAACGGCTTACCATGTCCGGTTTAGTTGACAGGAAAACAGCTAATAATGTAAACCAACAAGCAAATTTAATGAATTAGGACCACCACCAGCTGGTTCTTTTTGGGGATTTGCACCATAAACTCCAAGGAAATGAGCAAACCAACTCAGGTTAACTATATGCACATCTCCTATCTATGTTGATACTTAGCACCAAATGTCATGAAAAAGTGCTTCACAGTTTTGGAGAATTAGCGCAGTCAAGAAATTCGGACGGACGGAAACTTGAATTTAATACCTTCTTCTTTCTTCTAAAAGTGAGGGATAATAAGATTATCACCTTTTGTTTACATGGATCAGAAGAATTACAGGTAAAATGTACATCCTTAAATATTTACTGAATACAATACACATGAATATTTAAATATAACAAAACAGTCAGATGTATGACGCTGTAATTTTATACCATCTTCATCGATTCGCTTTAATGATTCTTTACAATAAATAACGTAGTAATACACTCACTGGTCAAAGCAAACAGGAAGTAAAGATCAACATAACTTGTATCTTGCGTCTTTTAAAGTCGTGTCAGACAAGGAGAATATCCATACATTTTGAGGAACAGATAAAAGTATCTCAACATGAAAAAGATTTATATTTTGTTGTTGATTGGTATTCATCTTGCTTCTGTTAATGCATCACATTTCCGCGGGTTAATGTTGAGTTGGGAACCTACAAGTAACCCGCAGCAGGTTTGTAGAAACATATAACTGTGCAAAAAGGCTATTTTGAACATTGCATATTGTAAATTACGTTTTAGGAAAGAATTGCTTGGAAAAATTACCAGTGCATTTTTATTCTTCATTCAGAGACCTAACTAAAAAGTATTTTTACAAAATATGTTTAACGTTTGTATATGGAAAAAATATCATATTTAAAACAGAAAGTATGTATTCCAACTGACCATTTAGGCCCCAAATTACAAACGAATGTTGGGTAAAAAATTAATTTTCACCTGCGTGATTGGATCAAGAAAATTCACACTTGGACGACCTACATATAACCGAAAGATGAGGTACCTAACAGGAGTATTAATACTTTACCATTTACATTTTCTTGAAAAAATGGCAAAATTTGTGGTATGTACACACTAACATAGACCTATTTTTCTACTATTTTTTCCAATATTAAAATTTTAACAAAAAATTAAAATTAAAATCGACATATATGCATGTTCAAAATATTCTTTATTTACAGCAGACTTACTAACTTGGTCACTGTATTTGTGTCAGGAAATTGAACTAGAACTGTCTCTTGGGAGCAAAATGCCCCCCGCTCCCAACATTTTAAGTTTTCTGCGACTTTTGACTTTTCCGATATGACCTTGGTTCAAGGTCATGACACACCTTTGTATCATAAAGATTATTCATGTGAAGTTCCGTAAGAGTCAAAGCAATAATGAGATATGGTCCGGACACGATTTTAGTCGCACAGACGGATAGACAGACAGACAGACGGACATGGTGATTCCTATATACCCCCATCAAACTAGTTTGCGGGGGATATAATAAAGTACAATATTGAGTTCATCTGCTTAAGCCTGGTCATAACGGAAACTCGCTATGCGCATCAGCGAGTGCCACACATTGTCGCAAAGCTGAAAACTCGAGAATTATTTAGATCCTTTTTAGTAAACGTCATCATAAGACATCACTTCCTGTGTAAACATCACCATAATCAACATGTAAAAGCAAGTTAATGTTTTTTAACATCTATCGAATTTATTGGATGATTTGCTTAAATTTCTGTCACTAAGATATAATTACGACATTTTTCTTTACAATTGGTCGTTTTATTAAATTGCCTTATAACATATATTGTCAAGTTCTTCCAGAAAACGGGGTCGGTAACTTAGTCCATTAAACAGTCAGCATACTAATCCCGGTGACCTCCTTAACTTAAATCTAATTCGGATGGATTTCAGTTTAAGGAAGTCTATAACTCTATTTGTGTTGGTTTCTAGGTGATTGATTCCTCCATCATAATATCTGAATGTTGACAATGCCAGCCTAGGACATACAACACTACAATGTATATATTATTTTACACTTTAAATTCAGATTCATTTGAAAAGATAACCAAATAAAAACAATATAAATCGATTTTATAGTAACAGCGCTTTTGCAACCTCATTTGTTCGAGAATTTTAAATTTTCACCGAAAACGTCTAACATCGACAGAAAAAAGTTCAAAAGGCAAACTTATTTAACGTTTTATTCAATCTTCTGTTGATTGGAATGTAAGCGCCATAATTGATCTAAAGTTATTTTATCCGTGGTTTAACAATCAAAAACAAACATACCAATGTGTGTCTAAAACATATAGTCTAAGAGATCATGGCTAAAATCCGGGTGAACGAGGCCAAAAGGTTTGAAGGTTGATTCTTGTAGGAAAATGTCCCTAGTTACTGAAAACCCATTTCTTACGCGTCAAATCGTTTCCGATTTTTTAATCAGAAACAGTTTTTGAAGAAAAGCCTCTGCAAATGTTAAATTTTGGTAAAAAATAAAAATTCCAGATTTTGAAGCTTTTTGTGTCCAAAAACAACACAAAAATGTTCATTCTATCTTTCATTGTGGACACATGATAGATTAAAATGCAAAACATCCTGACAGTTTTCCGATTTTGTGTCAAAATTTTAAAATAAGCGATAAAATCGATGCTGTAAACTGCGTTTTTATCATATTTACCGTCTTTCGATTCTTGTAAATCTCTTGTTTATGCATTAAATATGACAAACTATATATTTTTATAAAACCTTGGTAGTGCTGTAGATAAAAATGTTACAAAACTTCGGAAATATGGAACCTTAATTCCGTAGCAAATTATTATGTTTCCCCTACCCCAAAAATACGAAAATGTCAAAAATTCATTATTTTGGCCCATGTTTGCCGATAAGTATTTAAAACAAATCATTATTGTTTGTTACATCTCCCGTCTGGTTCCCGACATATTTATAAAACAATTATATGTAGAGTGCTTGGTGATTTTATATAAAAATTTTCACTTTTCATGTAACAATAGTTTGGAAAATGAGTTTTCATTAAATCGTTTGTACTCTACTTCTTGTAACTTTGTTATATAGGCAGTGAATCTCGAGATTTATATATTTCTGTATTGCCATGGTACATTTGAGTCTGACAACATAAAAACTATCGGAAATACCGAAGTTTATAGACGAAACGGATAAATTTATTTCCCCTACCCCAAAATTGAAAAACATGTGAAAATCCATTTTTATGCAATATATGCCGATTTGTGTTTCTAATGAAGATTTCGAGCAAAAGTACCGGCAACAATGATAAAACAAGGTTCGAGGATTTTAAATATTTGTAAAATGCTTTAGCTTAAGGACAGATAGGACTAACTAATATAATAAAATTGCTTATTTTATTCATTTATATGTAAAATGCTATAAGAAAAAAGGAGCTTTGCCTCTTGTATTTTTGTTATTTAGACATTGAATATCGACTGTTATCTATTGACGTAATTCCTTGACATATAAGAGTCTAATAACACCAAAATCTGTCGGAAATAGCAAAGCGTGTAAATAAGGCCAATAAATTTATTTCCCCTACCCCAAAAGTGTAAGAAAAACCTCTTTAGGCCATGTATGGTGAAGGTTTTAAGCAAGTGTCCATGCAACAATTATGTTTAAATGATTCAAAGTCATAGCAAAATGTTTTTTTTTTAATTAAGGATAGAAATAATGAAATATTCATATTTAAACTTTAAAATAAAAAACAAACATATCAATCCTTGTCAAGATCACAATCCCCACAAAAGTAAAATCTTCCAAAATAGCAAATTTGGCGGGGTGCTCCTTAAGCACCTCCTGTTTAGCAATTACACCCGCCACGTGTGAAAAATTAAGAATACACATATCTTTTCGAACAACCTAATACTATAAAATAATAATTGCAAATAATGTCATCTCTAGTGAAACATAATATTAAAATATGGTAAAACTTAGTGTAAGGCATTTCTGGTTATGGTTTTATAAATATAAGACATATCTCCATTCGATAAAGTTCAATCAGATCCATGAGCTTTCTAAACCATATTCATTATTACCAAAACCCGTCTATCAAAGATTGTAGCCACATTTTACAAAACTTTGCAATTTATTCCTGTGGAATAATTTAATTTTGAAATGACATAATGTACATTGTCGGTCTCCATTCAATCTTATTTTAAAAAGTCTGCACATTCCGTAAAATTTTCAATTTCACTTTAAACTGACAAAATTTCTATGTCCAATAACTCTATTTTTGTATCTTTTAAAGGAATTATTAATAGCTATGACGTCACAAATTGCCTGGCCATATTATAATTATAAAACAAAGTTGTATTGGACACCTTTCAACCTTAAGCCTGTTACCAGGTGCCCAGTGCCACGTTCTTTTAAGAATACAAGTTTTTGAGCAGAGCCTGAAATTGTACATTAGGTCAATTCTTAATAAAATGATGGCACCAGAAAAAAGTTGCAAAGTTTGTAAAATGTGGCTGCAATCTTTGATAAACAGGGTTTTAGTAATAACAAAATTAATATGGTTTAGTAAACTTCTTTTGCCATATAATCACGAATAATAAGTAAACACTACTACATAATATAGCCGAGGTCATAGAAAACCAGAAAAAAAAGGAGAATCACGGATATAAGAAATGCTTTTGGATTGAGAATATAAACCCCGTAGATACTTATGTTTTAGCTAAAATAAGTAGATATGGACAGCAAAGGACGGATTGAAAAAGTGAATTGCTAACATTACCGGAGTTGCAAAGATCGATGGAACAATGAGTATGATGATATGAGTAAAGTGTTCAACTGAAAAATAGAAAGAGATCAATGTTATAAAAAAAAATTGAATTGATGCAATAGAGAACTGATTAAATGCGCTGTGTAAATCAGTAAACATAAACACAAACATAATTATTATATCACAATAACAAAAACGAAGTTAAAAAACTGGCAAAGTTAAACACGTAAACATTGGCAGGGGAAAAAATCCGGGTGCTCGGGAAGGGTAATCGCCTCCTGTCACCACATGTGATATCAAAATTGAGAGTGAAAGTAGTAACAAGAAAAGTCATTTCAATTCAGACCGTTTGGAAGGAAATTGGACAAACCAATTTATTGTTAGAAATTAACAGAAACCAAAGAAAAGCTAATCATAGTAACCACTCTCTGCCATCCCATCAGGTACTGTTCGACAAACAGACCTGTGTCACCTTAATGTGTCTTTAATCATTTTAAGAGGGAGGATGTATATTTATATGCATGTCCAAGTAAATGGTTTGTAATTTTGAAGATGATTTTAAGGATTTGTCCAAAGACTGACTGACACTGCCTTCCAAATGACAAAGTGTTGATTATTTTAAATGTTTAGAGTGCGTAACACTTACACAATTATTTCTGCGCATTGTCTTATTTGCAAATATTTTGGATTTCTATCAGTTTTGCCAGAGGGTCCAGTCGTTGTTTATATAGTTACGATGTGTTTTATTCAAATGTGGTTCAACATAAAATTCAGTGCCTTTCACCCTCACTTTCCATACTTGACCCTGTATTCTATATTTGTAGTTGTGATCTAGTATGTTTCTTAACTTAAATGCGGCATTCATACTGTAACTTTTCAAGTATAGTAATTTACCGAATTGCTAGTGTTCTTCTTGTCATTCTATGAATACAGAGTAGAATTTTAACGCATGCTTATGGTTCATGACATTGCTTTTTTACCAATCTGAAAACATATCCGTTCACTTACATTTGTACTATTATTTGCATACATGCCTCAAATACTAGTATACCCTTTTGTGAATTCATATGACAATTTTTTTTATATTTCTTCTTCTAATGCAAAAAGTTAAGCTATGACTTCTTAGCCTGGAGAGAGTTTCTATGTTTTCATATTTTGGGGACGGGGAAATCAATTGATTCATGACAGCTACCAAAATTGACATTTCCGAAATATTTTCATGTTTTTAATGATTTTAGTGTAAGCGCATTGAATCAATATCTGATATTTGAAAGTCAATGCCTAAATATTGTAAATTATTTTGTATCCTTCAAGGTTCTTTTTCCATTCTTACATGCACATTTGCTTAAAACTTCCATTAGAAATACTAATTGTTACATATTGGCTAAAACAGGGTTTTCACATTTTTTGCAATTTTGGGGTAGGGGAAATAAATTTATTCGCCTCATCTGCAAGCTTTGCTATTTCCGACAGATTTTGTTGTAATTAGACTTTATATATCAAGGAATTACGTCAATAGAACAGTCGACATTCAATGCCTAAATAACAAAAATACAATAGGCAAAGCTCCTTTTTTCTTACAGCATTTTATATATAAATGAATAAAATAAGCAATTTTTTATATTAGTTAGTCCTATCTGTCCTTAAGCTAAAGCATTTCACAAATATTTAAAATCCTCAAAACCTTGTTTTGTCATTGTTGCCGGTACTTTTGCTCGAAATCTTCATTAGAAACACAAATCGGCATATATTGCATAAAAATGGATTTTCACATGTTTTTCAATCTTGGGGTAGGGGAAATAAATTTATCCGTTTCGTCTATAAACTCCTCAGTATTTCCGATAGTTTTTTATGTTGTCAGACTCAAATATACCATGGCAATACAGAATATATAAATCTCGAGATCCAATGCCTATATAACAAAATTACAAGAAGTAGGGTACAAACAATTTAATGAAAACTCATTTTCCAAACTCCTATTACATGAAAAGTGAAAATTTTCATATAAAATCACCAAGCACTCTACATATAATTGTTTTATAAATATGTCGGGAACCAGACGGGAGATGTAACAAACAATAATGATTTGTTTTTAACACTTATCGGCAAGCATGGGCCAAAATAATGAATTTTTGACATTTTCGTATTTTTGGGGTAAGGGAAACATAATAATTTGCTACGGTATTAAGGTTCCATATTTCCGAAGTTTTGTAACATTTTTATCTACAGCACTACCAAGGCGTTATAAATATATATTTGTCATATTTAATGCATAAACAAGAGATTTACAAGAATCGAAAGACGGTAGATATGATAAAAACGCAGTTTACAGCATCGATTTTATCGCTTATTTTAAAATTTTGACACAAAATCGGAAAACTGTCAGGATGTTTTGCATTTTAATCTATCATGTGTCCACAATGAAAGATAGAATGAACATTTTTGTGTTGTTTTTTGACACAAAATGCTTCAAAATCTGGAATTTTTATTTTTTACCAAATTTAACATTTGCAGAGGCTTTTCTTCAAAAACTGTTTCTGAATAAAAAATCGGAAACGATTTGACGCGTAAGAAATGGGTTTTCAGTAACTAGGGACATTTTCCTACAAGAATCAACCTTCAAACCTTTTGGCCTCGTTCACCCGGATTTTAGCCATGATCTCTTGGACTAGTAGTCCCCCAAAAAAGTTGAAACTGGCAAATTATGTTAAACACATAAACTTCAACCATTGAGACCGGAAGCTCCAAAAAGGTTAGCGCTTCCTGTTTAGCTAGTTACACCCGTCACACACGTGTAATCAAAATTAGAAATAAAAGGAAAATACATCAATGGACGTCAAATATATCGGAAGTAATTTTGTCTTGTGTCTGTATAGAGTTCAGAAAATATCCTACAGTTCTAAGCAATCAAACATCGTAGAACCTTTTTGCTTGATCCTGCAATCATTCTGTTCTTCTCATATGATCATTTTTCAATCAACTTAACATTTCTATTTTATATATTTATGATATTTAAAAACATTTCATAATATTTTTTTTCCAGATAAAGCTTAAATATAGAATATCGATGAATAGGAATAGTCGTTACTGCGATGACGCAACTATTTCCACACAGACGGTTTTGTCTAGCATAGGCGGAGAATATATTAATTGTTCGAATGGATTTACTGGTAGCTTTTCGCTAAATTATGTATGTACTGATTACAGTACTAACGAGGGATGGACGACAGGAGGAATGGAAAAGATTATTACAATAAATAACTCTACTGCTATACCGGCATATTGTAATGCCAGGTAAGTTTGTTTGCTACTATTTAAAACCACTTTGACATACGTTATATTTTATACACAAATAATTAAATTCGTCTTTGTTTCAAGCATTTGGGTTTGTAAGACTTTTTATGTCATATTTTGCATGAATAAATACGCTTTTGACGCCATGTTTTCTAGAATCGCTCGGCCAATTAAAGAGTTGAACAGGAGGGCATATAATACAGATATATAATTTATTTTTTATCTCCATTCATAAACTGACATTTAATAGATGGCCGCGAGCACATTTCCCTTTAAAATATAATTCACCCAACAATTAACGTATCCCTTTCGTCTTGTCCTCGGAAAATATGACTTGTTGTCGTCTCATGAAATTATTGATTTTCTCACTTCACTTGACAAAATGAAGTTTATATCCATGCTTCACTGTTTATTTTATATAACTCTATATGTAATTGTGTTACATCATTATATAACGATTACAACAAAAATAACAGATAACAAATTTGTAAATGTTTAAATGAATTGATAAACAACAAACAGATATAACAATGGAATATTATATTTTGGGAAATAGTTTATCATAAGTAAGGACAAAACCTACATTATTCACTATCTGAATCAGGGAACAGTTTATCGCGCCTGTATTTCCGTTGAGACAACAAGCTTGGTTTTTCGATTGTCTTCTTTTAAGCAGGTGAATTTTCTTAATCCATCTTTGGATTTTCTGAATATAAATTCATATTGAAATTGTGATTGATAAGAGTACTTTCCTGAAAAAATGCTACTAAGTTGTTGATATTGTAACTGAGCAAAGCTCACATGTATGTATATATACTTTCCTTTAGGATTGTGATTAGTACATAGATTAGTATGTTTGCTTTTTATTACTGGGTCGTTGTTTCTGCTAGTGGAATTTTTCCCGAGGATACCATTTGCCAAGTCGAAGTTTATAACTAATATGCAGCACAATGTTGTTTCTGTGTCCTGAATTCGCCTGGGTTTATTTTACAAACACTTTTTATATAAATATTTTGCACAGTAAAGAGCATGGAAACGCAATGCATGTTATGTGTAGACAGTTATCCTAGGATTCACTTGGGCAAGCTGATGACCGAAACTTCAGTTACACATCTTAAGATGGCGATGCAGGATCAGGCCCCGGTTTCACAATCATTCCTTAACTAAGATTTTCCTTAACTTAATCTAGCAAATTTTGGCAAGCTCTGTTTGGAATTACAAATAAATATATTTGTAAAAACTAAACGCAGATGTCATAAGTTTGATATAATCTTTAAAATGACACATAAAATTTCCTAATATCTGAACAGTTAACAAAATTATAAAGAATCTTAATTTGCCAGAGTTAAGTTAAGGAAAATCTTAAGTTAAGAAATGATTGTGAAACCGGGGCCAGGACATTTGATTTTCCTTAAATTTTCTTAGTTTAGTTTAAGGAAAATCAAAATGACCTGAACCTGCCGTCGACATCTTGAGTTGCCCTGTAACTGTAATTGCGGTTATCAGCTTACCCCGTTTGAGGACTGTTCATTAAAAAACCAATAGATAAGGACTCTGTTAAAGATATTAACGAAAAATACTGTTTGATATACTTATATAGATCTCGATCTGGAAATTGGATTTCTACGTCGATTGGAGATCCAGGTTGGAACGTCGTAGCCACAGTTAACCAGACATACAGAACTGATATATCATCAATAAATACGTCACCAATAAGTACATTACAAAACATCAGAGTTAAAGCTGGCTGTTCACAGACAATTAAGATACCTGGTAATAAACATATATCATCAATCAACTACTGTTTTGAAATGTATACTTAAGTTTCAAATAAAGTAAAAATCTAACTTCATTATACAGTCCAACCTGTGTTAAAGGCCACCTCTATATAAGGGCCACCTGTCTATAAAGGGGACTTTCAATTCCTCCCAGTCCATTTTACTCTTTATTTAACCTCTGTATAAGGGCCACTGTTCAACTGAGCCAGAGGTCACCCTATTTTTGTACAAAATGGCTCATGAACCTGTCTTTAAAGGCCACTTTTTATTCGTATTTTGGGGACAAGTTTTGTTATAGTTTCTAAAAATTTGTGCAAAAATGTAGTTTTTTAAAAATCCTGAAGCTAAAATTAGATTTTAAATATTGATTATTTAACTTTAAACCATTGATGATTAAACTTAGTACATGTAACCAAATCTGTATGTTGATAAGAAAAGAATTTTTAAAAAGTATATTTTTGAAACTTTTTAAAAAAATTCTTAAGTCATTTATCCTCATGTCAACAAATGAAGCCATAAAGCGCTAAGGGTAGATTATTACTCATTCTTAATTATGATACATATACTAGTTTCTATTGTTTTTATTACTGGCTCCTACCTATTAAAGAAAACATGTCTTTATTTAAGATTTTTTAGGTTTTTTTCTTCAAAGATTGATAAATAGTGTGGTCATAAGAAATTATTCTGTTAAAATTAGCTAATGCCTTTTTTGTAACAGAAATTTTAACAAATACAATAAATAAATTAGAACTGCTCACTATTTTTCCAACTAATTTTTATATTGATGTCATAACTAGATTTACAAACCTCTATATAAAGGCCACCTGTCCATAAGGGCCACTTTTGCAACTTCCCCGAGTGGCCCTTATAGACAGGTTAGACTGTATATGTTATCGTTAATAAGAATTTCTTGCATTAACTGAATGCATTGGCAAAACTTTAAGTTGATTTTTATGTTGGACAATTACGATATATGATTTATAAACCCAAAACGACCCTGGATATATTTCACATCCTATAGTTTCATGTTACATGTACTTTCATTCCCAATTTTATAACACGCGTGACGAGTGTATTAGCTAGGCAGGAGGTAGTGACCCTTGCGGAACACCACTCTTCCCTGGTTGAAGTTAACGTTTTTAACCTAATTTTCCAGATTCAAAGTTTTCACTTTGCTTTTGAATAGTGGTTTGGACATGGATTGGTATCTTTGTTTTAGATTATGCATGAAAAAAAAGCAAACACTTTACGATTTAAAAAAGAAAAAAATCCCAAAGCTATTATAATTTGGTATTACGTTACATATACCAGAACTTATTTTACCAAAATGAAATTCTTCCTTACTATAGGATCTTTCTCACTTGTATTGATTCTTAAAGCTTGCTTAGTTGTATACAATTATAAAATTGTGCCCACTATTTTATAGTATATGATAAAGATTCAGATGTAGTCAGATGTAGATGGGCAATACCTTCCAATGACGAGTGTTATAGTTCAGAGTGTGAAAATTATAAAAATGCCGGTGCAACGATAGATGGCGTAAGTATATACAGGTAGGGTAATTGATGTATCGCCGACCACCCCCCAAATGTTCCGACACTGGCCGTCATGACGGTACCAAAGCAGCGTCACGGCAACTTATGACGTACACGCTATTGACGTCATTAAATGGAAGAATTCTGGCCAAAATTTCATTTTTTGTGTGTGTAATTCAAGCATGCCGGGCCTTTTTCGGAACATTGTGAGCGTGACGGCGATCCGTCAATTATTTATAATGGTGACTTAGGAATATGCTCAGCAAATACCATTTGTTACTTTTACGTGCTCATAGTGAGTAGATAAATATCTTTATATTATATACTACTAACGTCTTGAATATTCGGGAACTTTCTATTTCTAACTGTAGATTGTTTTATGCCGACTTTAAATTTCACGGTCATTCAGAACGCTTAAGGCTAAGTGGTACAAATGGGCACTATCCTACAAGTTTCTGATTTTTTACATACTTGTAAAAATTTTTGAGGCGCATCCGCAAATAAAAAAAAATATAGGGGTCCCTTTTTACTTCTTTAGCTATAAAGCGTCAAAAATGTGAAACAAAATGTCGGCATTTTAACATTTTAAATAGGAAATCGCTCTGAAAAATTTGGAAAATTGTAGAAAATAACATTGTCCTACTAGTTTTTGAAAAACTGGATTTAAATTTTCTGAAAATGTAAAGAAAATCATATGTTCCCTTGCTTGATTTTTCGGTATAAAACTTAACAATAACGTCATGATTTTTTACGATATTGCGAAAGGATCGGCTTGCTAACTTGCAATCATCGTGTCATCGTGTTGTAAACTGCAAGTGTTGTGTTTGTTCTTCTCGCTGTTATAGTAAATATATTAATTTTATGATTTGTATACAGATTGTTGTATCAGAACAGATTATTTTGTATCCTTAGTCACTATAGAATTATAATTATGATAGAAATAATGATTAAGAAACATAATTACTTCGAATAGCAGTAGAACAAGGCCTTATCATCCGAAATAAGAGTCATTGATGATACTTCGAAAATGCAAGAATACGGATTGATCGGCGTCGGGGGAAGTATGATTAATGGCTACATTTGAAAAATGAAAAAGATATTGAACTATTGAGACAAAACCTTGACTGGAGTGAAAAAGAAGCAATTACTCACAACGTTTTACTTGACCAAGTGACTGTTTAAAAACCACCTAGCTCGAAAATACCTCTGTCTTACACTGTCACCGGTGTAAGATTCAATTATTCTCGCATATGTGACAGATTAATTTCACGGGATAGTTGGTCCGATATTTTATCCATACCGCACCCCCCCCCCCCCCGTGAGTACGTGTAGGGTATCTAAGTACAACGGGGACTACTTTTCCAATAAAAGTAAGGGGCGTAGTTCATGATACGATTAATGTTATTCCTTAACAACTGATTTCTATAATTCTTGAAATTATTATTATCTTCTTCTTCTTCTTCTTCTTCTTCTTCTTACTATTATTATTATTATTATTATTATTATTATTATTATTATTATTTGTTATAAAAATGATATGACCAATAAGAAAAAAAGAAAATGCATTTTGTTGTTATTTATTAACGCATAGGTCAAGATTTCTTCTTTGAGCGACTCGTTATTGATAAGGTCATACACGAATTCATCCGCTAGCAAAATCTATAGTGGAAAATATTAATGCCTTTTGGCTACAATTAGAATCTATATTGAGAGAAAAATAATCGATTACTCGTTTCAGACCGAGATAAGGAAATTCCAATCTTATGGTTAGTTTTTTTCATCTCAAACTCGGCGGAGCCTCATTTAGGATGAAAACATCTGACCAATCGACTGAAAGTTGCTTATTTCGGTCTAAAACTCGTTATAGATTCTCTTTTTCTCTCATGACCACATGACCTTTAGTGGCGTAATAATCAAAAGAGAATTGCATATCGTCATTTTCTTGCGGGAAAATAAAATCTGAATATACAAAATTGAGAAATATGCTACACGTTTCATAATGCAATTCTGGAATTTTAAAATAATTAGCTTTGTTTTCTAGTTTATACATTTTATTATTAAAAATTGAATGTCAAAATCACACTTAATTGTATAAGACCATAGCGAGTAATCAAGTTGTGGGTAATAAGGGATTGATTAGTCATAGTAAGTTTTGTATTTATACGCATCAAGGGACATGACCCCAATTACCTTTCAAAGGATATTGCAATACAATTGCTTCTGCATGTTTCATCGAAGAGAGATACAGTCATATTGTAAACTGTATTGTCCTATAAATACATTGGTCTTCAACAAAGTTAAACACTATAACTGTTTTTATAGTGCATGATTGACACTTTACATTTATTTCCCTTTTAACAAACTTTCATACCTCCCTCACACAAAGGCAATAAATTGTTCACCATACCGAAACAAAAGATAATCATGATAATAAAAAGTTGGTTATGTCATTATTTGGAACATCCCTATCATTTTTTCTCCTTATCGGAACTCGTTGGAGGTAAGGGCTAGAACATCGAGACCCATTCTCTATCAATGACGTTATACTTTTATGATGTGTTCTGAATTAGGGTTATATTACAGGGAAACCCGATCGCGTGAGGATAATATGATATTTCTATCATTGCCATGTGATTGTGCTGATGCAATCAAATGTCAGTTTTTTATGAGCGAGGTATAATAATATACTGCATTACAGGTAAATTGTATAATACATCACAACGCTGCTATCTCATCTGGGACCTACATAGCGGGTATACAGATAGAAGACTTTGTATCAAGCACCTCAACAACAGCTTTAAGTAGTGTACCTTTACAGTTTATTGTTAATGTCACATTGTCTTCATCAGCTTGTGGTAATAACCCAATATTAGACGACAACTTTACGCCAAAGGAAAATGCAACTGTACAATTAGGAAAGAATAGTTTATACAATGCTACGATAGCAGCCAAATCAGGATCTAGTTTAACAACGTAAGTAACACACAAGTCAAAAATCAATCTGGATGCAAAGAAAAAAATTTAAATTTAGAAAATGACAGATTAAGTTT
The DNA here is from genome assembly GCA_021292105.1 of Anadara kagoshimensis. Lineage (NCBI taxonomy): Eukaryota > Metazoa > Mollusca > Bivalvia > Arcoida > Arcidae > Anadara > Anadara kagoshimensis. The sequence continues at coordinate 49,433 of CM037867.1, read as the reverse complement.
ACATGTAAACTTCAACCAGGGAAGTAAGGTTTGGTGTTTCGGAAGAGTAAATATAATATATTTATTTCATACAATAATGAAATAATGAAAAATATTTAACTGATAAAACGCATTTTTGACAGCAGTGAAAAACATATATTTTCACGAATGAAAATATTTGTATTTCACTCCGAATATTCCTTCACGTGCCATTGATTAGAGTAACTCCCCTTTTGGACTGTCTTTGTTTATTGTTGTTTTCACGGCACCAAGCACCAGCTAGTGAAACGTCAATATTGTAAGTTTTTGCTAAACAAAACATCACTGACACTCACGATGCTGTATTATTTAAAATCGGTTATCAAATGTCTGATACTAAAGTTCTTGATGAAATGCCATTAAAGAATAACTGGAAGATTGCCAGGCGTAGACCTCAATGATTTTTAAAAATTTTGCATACAGATGTAAAGTTATGAATAATGATAGTTATGTTAACGATGTGACGCAATATTAAAACATTCATATAAAATAAATAGAACATTTAACAGTGAAGTATGAAAATGAACTTTATTTTGTCGCATGAAGGAGAAAGTAAAGTACCAATTTATAGTCAAAAGAACGCATAAATTGATTCAATAATTTCAAATGTGTTCTCCCTGAGTACCATAGTTAAGTTTTAATTCTTTTTAATTTTAAAACAGATCTTTCAAACAAAGATTTTGTCGGACTCATTTATGATGACTTTTTTCTTACGGAAAAGTAAAAGTCGAAGGTGTCATATGCGAAATATTTTTCATTGTCTTATTGGCTCACATAAGAATAAATTTATACATCGACCCCTTTACTACTTGAACAAATCAGTTTACATCATTCAGACGTTTTGTAGAATCGAACAAAGTTAGCCTTAAAGGATATTGTAAGCCTATGATTATGAAGACACTCAATAAGCACAATGCAGAAAAAATGTTATGTTTATCCTGGATATTTGACGAACCAAAGTTCAATGGTGTTTTTTTTAAATTATTACGCCACACATAAGGAGTATGGCTAGATAAAGTGGAGGTGCGTGCCGTAACAACCGACTCGCATCCTTATTTGTTTGTTTTAGGTGTTCCTTAATTTTATAATTTTAATCTGCAATAGTAAAAATGTGTTTAATTTTGTAAAGACACAATGAAATAAACGAAATTAGATGCTGATTATTTTTAATTTCTTTCAGTTTGTTGATGATTCAGAGAAAGTAGGTAATGATTGTGTTCATTCCCATTAGTATTGTCCTTTTGTGCTCACTATTGAAATGCTCTATCATAACTTGCTTTCAATAGTAAGTCAATTACTTTTTGCTGATGAAATAGGTTTTACACTGTAGACATGTTTGTAAATGACATATGTTATTTTCTTCTATTACATTAGAATACAATACATAGAAACTTCATCGCCTATTGGACTAACAAAATCATCACTTAATACATATTCTATGGGTAAGAATATAAGAGTCCTGTGGACACCTACAAGCAGTCAAATAGGACATCACTTCCTTTGTTTTTGGGCCGTTGATAACATTGGGTAAGTGAATTAAAATGATCAGAATGATCTGTTGTTGATTGCAGTGCACATTGTTCAAATCATTATTTATTCAGTAACAGATCTTGTGTATAGTGTCTATGTGTAGCGTTTTTCCTCTGACATATTGTGTTGACACACAACATTCCAAAAGGAAACGAGAGCGTGTCTTGTGAATAAGTCGATTCCTTAAAAAAAGTATCAATTAAGTGGGGAGATCTTGCCCATAGAGTGCATTAGTATAATGAAGACCGAGGAGAAATAATATATGTGAAATAGGTAAATGTTGATTGGCTGAAGTAACAAGGTATAATACTAACACTGTAACAGGTATGGAAGCAGTACAGGGCAACAACTCAAACTCCTTCGACAAGTGCAATACGGAAATATGAAAATATTAACTGGTTGTGAATGTTCGAATTCAATACTAACCGTAAAGAAACTATAAGACATAGATTTGAATATTATAACTTTTTTAAGGACACAGCACATATAACATACAATAGGTCAAATTTAAAAGTTATTATGGAGTTAATGAATATAAAGTGATGAGATGTAAAGCACCAGCAATAACATAGTGCTTGTAAATAAATTACATATGTATTACCCCGGTTCTGTACGAAATTTACATTTAGTTTTTAGTAACAATGAAGTATTACCAGCAAAAATTTACGGCCATGAATAATATAGAAATTTTTGCAACAATCCAGTTACATTGCTGAAGAAAAGATAGAAAATGTACCAGTACATTAAATGAGTGTGGCACTTATGTGACTTTTTATTTCTAGAATGTCTGGGATTCTTTATAGTTTACAATATTTCACGTAACAGTTAGCTACTTAGCTAATATAAGTTTACAAACAACTTGGTTAATTTATTTTCAATTTATCTTATTTATCTAAAAACATACTTAATAGATATTTCCGCCAATCATAAGCATAAGCAGTAATATTGTTGCATAGAAAAGAAAAATTGACAAGTTGACAATAGAAAACTAATTTAATTTTTCAAAATCTACAAATACTATATATTTATTTTTCGTATAGTTTCTTTTTACCATGCGTAAAACCGTGTATGAAGCATTATATAAAATAATTTGAAATTGAAATATCTCACATAGATATCTTTTCAACTAGATAAGGTACCAGCAAATTGTTATATAAAAACAAGAATTGCTTAAGTTAATAGATGTATGAAAACTAAATCTTTTACAGATTTTAAGGACCCCGAATTTATTCAATTCTTACAGACAAATGTGTTGAATTAACCGTACAACCATACTTACTTAAAACTTAAAGTTTGCATTTGTGCATGTGATTTGAACTTACTATGTATGTTAATGGTATGTTTTGTTAGTAAATTACCTTCCCCCTTCCGGAGAACCCGGCCTCACGTCCCTGGTGGAAGTTCGCGTGTGTAACGTGGCTTGTCAGTTCCAAAGTTTTTACTTCTGGATTGTGATTCGGACATGGAATAGATTTATTATTTTTGGTTATGTAACTTTTCTGTATTTATCAGTTTCAAAACCTCATTTTCAGACTTACACTCTGGGTTTTTTCACTACGCATCAACATATGCATGGTTTTAAGTCGTTCAATAATTTATATGAAAGATCCTTTGCCAGTTGGTTTCACTAACTAGTTTTTGACATTAATCTGCACACTAAACTATTTCGACTAAAATCTAATTCTTCTTTTTACAATGTGATATTTTATCTATATTAAAGGTAGAAATGCTAACTTAACAAAATTACACCAAACAATTTAATCAGAAAAGGTGTGTGAAAATGATCTAAAACAGCGAACAAGCCTATTTCAATAACAATAGAAGACGTTATTTGTATCACCCGACGCAACCAAATCACGAAGCAATAAAATTTTTGAAAGCAACAGAAACAGAAAATGGATCTGTATGTAAATGGATATAGATATTTGAAATTATGATTGTTCATTTGGACATAAACCATTTCATTGTTGGGAACTAACAATTTAACCTTTCTTACAATTAGTTATCAATTAATACAAACATTTATGAATCACAATTATTTAAGGTAAATGGAAACATTTTGAAAAGGTAAAGTAGGCTTTAGCGAAGAAGGAAAAACATGAAAATTGTCGTGGTTTGCTTATACGAGGGGAGGTAAAAAAATTTATAGAACGGGGTATATATTGCCGCAACAAACCATACATTTTATTATTATTTTTCAATATAATCTCCCATTTACCCCAATGCACTTAGCCCATTTTTCTTTCAGACTGTCTAAACCTTTGAAATAGAAGTCTTCTGTTTGGTCCTGAAACCATGCCTCTGTGGCAGCATTAAGTCCATCATCATCAGGAAATCTGATTTCAAATTTCTAAATAGGAAATAATCACTGGGTGCCAAATCGGGACTGTAGGGTGGGTGATTAAGTTGTTCGAACTTGCATTCACGAATCGCTGCTTGTGCAATCCTTGACTTGTGCACAGGAGCATTGTCGTGAAGAAGCAATACCCCTCGGCTCAACTTTCCCCTGCTTTTCAATGTAAAAGCAGCTTTTAGCTGCTTCATTAGATCAGCATAGTAAGCCCCAGTGAAAGAGATTTATCAGCAGGTTTATAATTGATTAACAGAACACCCTTAGAATCCCAAAACACAGTGACCATGACTTTGCCAGCTGATGGTCGGGTTTTGAATTTCTTTGGTGGGAGTGAGCCAGAGTGCTTCCATTGCATGGACTCTTTTTTTGGTTTCTGGGTCCCAATGATGAATCCATGTTTCATCACTAGTTACTAAACGTAAATGGAAGCTCTCCGGGTTATCATTATAAACGCCAAGAAGCTCCCGACTTGACTGAAGTCTTTGTAAGCGATCCTGCACATAAAAGTTTCTAGGGACCCATCTTACGGATACTTTTGACATCCCAAGATGCTCGTTGATAACTGTGTATACACTCCCATGTGAAATGTCACACTCCCTAGCTATGTCATCAATCCTTATTCGACGATCATTGATGATGAGGGTCTCCACAGACGTGACAATTGCCTTTATGATGGCATCAGCTGGCTGACCTGACCGTGGGTCATCCTTCAGTTAGGTGCCCCCATGTTTAAATTAAGCTAACCATTTAGCTACTGCGGAATAGGTAAAACCACTGTCACCGTACACCTCGCCCATTCGCCGGTGAATTTCTTTGGCATTTGATCCCTCTACTGTGAGGAACTTTATTACTGCCCTAAACTCTGATTTTCCATCATTGCTTGATGGTCACCAACTTTGAATGCTTTTGAGAATTACACAAATATGTTGTGACATATAAACTTGATATGTTTAAAATTGTGGAATGTTTTGTTGTCTAAATAAGTAAAGAAAATGTGTGTTACACTTGTCTGAATACGCTGTTCTTTAAACTTTTTGACTTACCCTCGTATGTTGAATATGGGTATAACGTTTTACAAAAACATAAGATTTAACTATATTTTCGTATGCGTTTTAAAGAAAGTTGCTTTCATAAATTATGCATTTATATCTCATCTCTTCTAGGGATACAAGCGAACATAGATGTATTACATTAGTTGTTGGTATGTATAGTTCAGCTCTATGTCATAATACTGGTGTCTATAAACGAACCATATAACTGATAGAAATGCATTTATTATTCCATACCCTATTTCAGAATAGTATATATACTGGATAATTATGTATTTAAAATGATTGTCTATAATAAAATCGTTAGTTCTTTCTCGAATTAAATGCAACAAAATATACATATTTGAATACTTGAATCAGACAAAATTTGCCAATGTGATATGTCTAACTGTAAAATTTTCAGTTAATCTAAATATATCCACAGATAGCAAGAACAACCAATACTGAAAATCATCCTAGATATTCTATTTGATTTTGTCTTTTTTCATTTAATAGAAAATAGATGTAAAGACAGCCTAAGCGTTTTCGCAAATAAATTTGTTAAGATGGTTTGCTAAAGGTCGTAGTTTTCTCTTGACAGCCCCTTTATAAATCCAATAAATTCTACAACTACTACTACTACTACTGATAATATTTACAATACTGTAGTAGTAATACACCTTTTATCAGTGCATTTATCTAAATTGTATCCTAGCAAAAAATTGTTATTGCTTGGTAATTTTTGGAAGAATAGCAAGGATATAGCTATGTAAAAATAACCTGCATACGTCATTTCATTACCGTAGAATGTTCTCTAAATAGCGATTGTTCAGACGTAACGGAGAGATATTGTGATATATCAAACTCTACCTGTAAATGCAATATTGGTTTAAAGGGACCGACGTGTGAAGGACAAAGTGGGTGAATTTCATTTAAAAACATAAAATTTTGTTTGGATATATTGGGAAAGTCTTATCTGTTTACATATATTATAGTTGAATGTACGGAGAATTGTTCATCTGTAGACAACTCGTATTGCGATACGTCGACGTTCTTATGTTAATGTACCCTGGGTTATCAAGGACAGGGGTGCAATGAACAAAGTATGTATATTAATTTAAAAGTACTGATAATATAATTGACCATTGGCATCAAAAGGGCTCGTTGGTAAAATTTGGGTTTTTTATTTTATTATATTTCTACAGCACCGACATCGAGTTGTATACACAAAAACGTTAATGAAAGTGAAATCATTCTAGAAGTTGAGGAAAAATTGTAAAAACACAGACAATTTGTATTCAAAATTTGTTACCTGCATTGTGAGTGGATTGTCCTAAGGGTCATTTTTGCTTACGGATTGTAATATCATTCATCAACCGAAAACTTTCTTATTTCGTTTAATATTATATTTTATACAGTGTTGCTTTAAAAATATTTACTAAATTGAAAAAGAGTTCAATAGACCTGATACGCTTACTTCAACTGAAATGTGTGTTACAAAAAATCATAAAAGCTGAAACCAAAATGTTAACATTTTTAATATAATCAGATAATCAACCATTTCTGTATTCCTTTGCACCCGTGATCTTGACCTTTGAACCAATTACTTTTATCTATATATCAACATGATCGCTGTATTAACGTCTTTAATATTGTAATATACATCACTATTCAAACAGTTTATAGTTTTTCATATATTAACCGTCCCAATATTCGTTTCCGTCTATAATCTTGATCTTTGAACAAAGACCTTCATCGCTATATCAAAATACCTACAATAATATATTTCATGGCTATACAAACATGTTACAGTTTTTAAGAAAAGAAACAACCTCAGTATTCTTTCTCTTTGGTGACCTTGACTTTTGAACCCATAACCGTCATCTTTATTTCTATATAATCACTGGATCTATACCTATAGTATTCCAAGATATATACCTATACAAAGTTTATAGTTTCCAGATAAATAATATGTGAACTTTGACCTTTAATCAGTGTCCTTTATTTATATATCGAAGTCATCGATTCATTAATACCAACATTTTTTTAAATAAATGAATACACTAAAAGTTCAATTTCTCAAGAAATGACAATTTTTTTTACCTTGACTTCATTGGAAGGTAATTACAAGAATATGCCAACGTTTAAATGCACATATCATTGTCTGTATCAATTAAAACGACCAATGCATTGTTCTAATCAAATTTCATTGTCCAGCATGTCTAGAGAAAAATTCGAATAAAGTACGTAACCGCATACACGTGCTCCTCTATGCAAAAAGGTCACATGATTAATTATCTTTCGCACTTATTCATATCACGTAATAAAATTTATCAGAATCAAAATAAAGCAAAATATTTTAAGAACATGTTTGATCAAAAACAATCATTAACTTTGAATTTACAACTGGATATCCGAACAACAAACACTTATTTGAGATCACATAGTTTTCTGTTTTTCTCATATTTTATTTGGTGACAGCTAAAATATTGAGAAATTTCAAACAAAACCTTCCATTTATTGCAGTTTTCTGCAGTCAAGATAGTCACTGTTCCTATGTCAGTGCGAGTTATTGCGATGTTTCCAATTCAACATGTAAATGTCATCTAGGTCTTAGTGGAGAAACATGCCAAAACAATAGTAAGTGTATTTCATTAAGAGAAGTAAATAATATTTATTCGAACATTGAATTAAAAACAAATCTACTCCTTCTATATCCAAATAAAATTCCTTAACAAAGTAAAAAATTTGATAAGTGAAAAATGAATTGAAACAAGTGTATTTTTACCAGGGAAATTTAAATTAGAGCGGATGCTCCGAAAAGGTTAGCGTTCCAATGTTTTAATAGACTCACCGGAAACGTGTGTAATCAAAATTGAAATTGGAACGTCAAATATTTCCACGGGTAAGCCGCTTCCTTCGTCGTATACAGTTTTATAGTTAGTCGAATGTAAAGTAATAAAATTATCGTATGACTCTTGAAGACTTTTGCCTTTTAATGACAATTGCAATTGATTTAAACCCAAGTTTATGAGGAAGTCATTAGTATTTTTTATAATACCCACACTTAATGTATTTACATTTTACTTCAGTTGTATGCACGAATAACGGTCATTGTTCAAATGTGGCAAATAGTTATTGCAATGCATCAACATCTACATGCAAGTGTGTATTAGGACTGACTGGAAACAAATGTAGTGAGCAAAGTAAGAACATTCATATATTGAATATGTAGTTAATTTTTAAAGCCTTGACATTCTTTGTTTATCTCAATACATCTGATAAAAGATATTACGTTTATGAGAAAATAAGTTATTGTAAAACATTAAACGAATAATTTCTTTTGGGATATATCAATAATAGATTTACTAGAAGATCGAGAAAATCTATAAACAAATGAATCGAAATTAAAAATTAACAACTGTCGCGTAGCCAAGTTTGAATCTCTAGCTTTTTCTACTTTCGAACAGAAGTTTATACGTTTTCCGTTAATACATTTTATCCAACGAACTTGGTAAAATGTGTCGGCAGCGAAATGCTTGAATTTAAGAATCATTGGTTTAAGAAATACTTCATTGATTTGGTGCGCCATTTATCAAAATGTTCTGGTCCAATATTTGTCATCACTAGAAGCACTTATACTAGTAGTAAATTTCAATCAATGTAAATGGTGTTTATATTGGACTCGACATTAACGAAAACATATATTTCTTCATTTTAGTACGATGTTCTCTCAATAGCGATTGTTCAGACGTAACAGAGAGTTATTGTGATACATCAAGCTCTACCTGTAAATGCAATATTGGTTTAAAGGGACCGACGTGTGAAGAACAAAGTGAGTGAATATTAGTTTTTAAGTCATTACAAGTAGTGTTTGAACGCGTTTTTTGAATATATTATTGGACATCGGAATAATTGACACTAATTTGAGATCACAAATATCATCTTTTTTGGTTTTACTCCTATTTTACAGTTGCATGTACTGAAAACAACAACTGTTCATCAGTGGGGAATTCGTATTGCGATACGTCGACATCCACATGTAAATGTACCCTAGGTTTGCAGGGAAAGGAATGCAATGAACAAAGTATGTATATTCATGAAAGGATAACACTAATAACACATTCATCGACAGAGACCTTTCTCTATGTTGTTTGATATTTCAAACTGTTTTATATAATGTAGCTTTGTAATGCTTGATCCAAACGAAAACATATGACAATGTAATGAGTTGACGTTTATTGCACTTAGACGTATAATTTATTATATTAAAGAATATAAAAATACTTGGTGATGACAGCCGAAATTTTGAGAACATTTCAAACAATACCTTCCATTGATTGCAGTTTTCTGCAGTCAAGATAGCCAGTGTTCCAATGTCAATGCGAGTTATTGCGATGTTGCCAATTCAACATGTAAATGTCATCTAGGTCTTAGTGGAGAAACATGCCAAAACAATAGTAAGTGTATTTCATTAAGAGAAGTAAAAAATTTATTCAAACATTGAATTCAAAAACAAATCTTCCCCTTACATATCCAAATAAAATTCCTAAACAAAGTAAAAACTTTGATTAGTGATAAATGAATTGAAAAAAGTGTATTTTCACCAGGAAAGTTTAAATTAAAGCTGATGCTCCAGAAAGGTTAGCACTCCCATGTTTTAATAGACACACCGGAAATGTGTGTAATCAAAAATGAAATTGGAACGTCAAATATTTCCACGGGTAAGCCGCTTCCTTCGTCGTACACAGTTTTATAGTTAGTCGAATGTAACGTAATAATATTATTGTATGATTCTTGAAGACTTTGCCTTTTAATGACAATTGCAATTGATTTAAACCCAAGTTTATGAGGAAGTCATTATTATTTTTTATAATACTCAAAATTCAATGTATTTACATTTTACTTCAGTTGTATGCACGAATGACGGTCATTGTTCAGATGTGGCAAATAGTTATTGCAATGCATCAACATCTACATGCAAGTGTGTATTAGGACTGACAGGAAACAAATGTAGTGAGCAAAGTAAGACAATTTATATATTGAATTGGAAGTTGATTTTAAAGCCTTAACAGTCTTTGTTTATCTCAATACATCTGATGAAAAATATTAGGTTTATGAGAAAATAAGTTATTCTAAAACATTAAACGAATAATTTCTTTTGGAATATATCAATAATACTTTTACTAGAAGATCGAGAAAATCTATAAACAAATGAATCGAAATTTAAAAATTAACAACTGTCGCGTAGCCAAGTTTGAATCTCTAGCTTTTTCTACTTTCGAACAGAAGTTTATACGTTTTCCGTTAATACATTTTATCCAACGAACTTGGTAAAATGTGTCGGCAGCGAAATGCTTGAATTTAAGAATCATTGGTTTAAGAAATACTTCATTGATTTGGTGCGCCATTTATCAAAATGTTCTGGTCCAATATTTGTCATCACTAGAAGCACTTATACTAGTAGTAAATTTCAATCAATGTAAATGGTGTTTATATTGGACTCGACATTAACGAAAACATATATTTCTTCATTTTAGTACGATGTTCTCTCAATAGCGATTGTTCAGACGTAACAGAGAGTTATTGTGATACATCAAGCTCTACCTGTAAATGCAATATTGGTTTAAAGGGACCGACGTGTGAAGAACAAAGTGAGTGAATATTAGTTTTTAAGTCATTACAAGTAGTGTTTGAACGCGTTTGTTTGAATATATTATTGGACATCGGAATAATTGACACTAATTTGAGATCACAAATATCATCTTTTTTGGTTTTACTCCTATTTTACAGTTGCATGTACTGAAAACAACAACTGTTCATCAGTGGGGAATTCGTATTGCGATACGTCGACATCCACATGTAAATGTACCCTAGGTTTGCAGGGAAAGGAATGCAATGAACAAAGTATGTATATTCATGAAAGGATAACACTAATAACACATTCATCGACAGATACCTTTCTCTATGTTGTTTGATATTTCAAACTGTTTTATACAATGTAGCTTTGTAATGCTTGATCCAAACGAAAACATATGACAATGTAATGAGTTGACGTTTATTGCACTTAGACGTATAATTTATTATATTAAAGAATATAAAAATACTTGGTGATGACAGCCGAAATTTTGAGAACATTTCAAACAATACCTTCCATTTATTGCAGTTTTCTGCAGTCAAGATAGCCAGTGTTCCAATGTCAATGCGAGTTATTGCGATGTTGCCAATTCAACATGTAAATGTCATCTAGGTCTTAGTGGAGAAACATGCCAAAACAATAGTAAGTGTATTTCATTAAGAGAAGTAAAAATATTTATTCAAACATTGAATTCAAAAACAAATCTTCCCCTTACATATCCAAATAAAATTCCTAAACAAAGTAAAAACTTTGATTAGTGATAAATGAATTGAAAAAAGTGTATTTTCACCAGGAAAGTTTAAATTAAAGCTGATGCTCCAGAAAGGTGAGCACTCCCATGTTTTAATAGACACACCGGAAATGTGTGTAATCAAAAATGAAATTGGAACGTCAAATATTTCCACGGGTAAGCCGCTTCCTTCGTCGTACACAGTTTTATAGTTAGTCGAATGTAACGTAATAATATTATTGTATGATTCTTGAAGACTTTGCCTTTTAATGACAATTGCAATTGATTTAAACCCAAGTTTATGAGGAAGTCATTATTATTTTTTATAATACTCAAAATTCAATGTATTTACATTTTACTTCAGTTGTATGCACGAATGACGGTCATTGTTCAGATGTGGCAAATAGTTATTGCAATGCATCAACATCTACATGCAAGTGTGTATTAGGACTGACAGGAAACAAATGTAGTGAGCAAAGTAAGAAAATTTATATATTGAATTGGAAGTTGATTTTAAAGCCTTAACAGTCTTTGTTTATCTCAATACATCTGATGAAAAATATTAGGTTTATGAGAAAATAAGTTATTCTAAAACATTAAACGAATAATTTCTTTTGGATATATCAATAATACTTTACTAGAAGATCGAGAAAATCTATAAACAAATGAATCGAAATTAAAAAATTAACAACTGTCGCGTAGCCAAGTTTGAATCTCTAGCTTTTTCTACTTTCGAACAGAAGTTTATACGTTTTCCGTTAATACATTTTATCCAACGAACTTGGTAAAATGTGTCGGCAGCGAAATGCTTGAATTTAAGAATCATTGGTTTAAGAAATACTTCATTGATTTGGTGCGCCATTTATCAAAATGTTCTGGTCCAATATTTGTCATCACTAGAAGCACTTATACTAGTAGTAAATTTCAATCAATGTAAATGGTGTTTATATTGGACTCGACATTAACGAAAACATATATTTCTTCATTTTAGTACGATGTTCTCTCAATAGCGATTGTTCAGACGTAACAGAGAGTTATTGTGATACATCAAGCTCTACCTGTAAATGCAATATTGGTTTAAAGGGACCGACGTGTGAAGAACAAAGTGAGTGAATATTAGTTTTTAAGTCATTACAAGTAGTGTTTGAACGCGTTTGTTTGAATATATTATTGGACATCGGAATAATTGACACTAATTTGAGATCACAAATATCATCTTTTTTGGTTTTACTCCTATTTTACAGTTGCATGTACTGAAAACAACAACTGTTCATCAGTGGGGAATTCGTATTGCGATACGTCGACATCCACATGTAAATGTACCCTAGGTTTGCAGGGAAAGGAATGCAATGAACAAAGTATGTATATTCATGAAAGGATAACACTAATAACACATTCATCGACAGAGACCTTTCTCTATGTTGTTTGATATTTCAAACTGTTTTTATAAATGTAGCTTTGTAATGCTTGATCCAAACGAAAACATATGACAATGTAATGAGTTGACGTTTATTGCACTTAGACGTATAATTTATTATATTAAAGAATATAAAAATACTTGGTGATGACAGCCGAAATTTTGAGAACATTTCAAACAATACCTTCCATTTATTGCAGTTTTCTGCAGTCAAGATAGCCAGTGTTCCAATGTCAATGCGAGTTATTGCGATGTTGCCAATTCAACATGTAAATGTCATCTAGGTCTTAGTGGAGAAACATGCCAAAACAATAGTAAGTGTATTTCATTAAGAGAAGTAAAAATATTTATTCAAACATTGAATTCAAAAACAAATCTTCCCTTACATATCCAAATAAAATTCCTAAACAAAGTAAAAACTTTGATTAGTGATAAATGAATTGAAAAAAGTGTATTTTCACCAGGAAAGTTTAAATTAAAGCTGATGCTCCAGAAAGGTGAGCACTCCCATGTTTTAATAGACACACCGGAAATGTGTGTAATCAAAAATGAAATTGGAACGTCAAATATTTCCACGGGTAAGCCGCTTCCTTCGTCGTACACAGTTTTATAGTTAGTCGAATGTAACGTAATAATATTATTGTATGATTCTTGAAGACTTTGCCTTTTAATGACAATTGCAATTGATTTAAACCCAAGTTTATGAGGAAGTCATTATTATTTTTTATAATACTCAAAATTCAATGTATTTACATTTTACTTCAGTTGTATGCACGAATGACGGTCATTGTTCAGATGTGGCAAATAGTTATTGCAATGCATCAACATCTACATGCAAGTGTGTATTAGGACTGACAGGAAACAAATGTAGTGAGCAAAGTAAGAAAATTTATATATTGAATTGGAAGTTGATTTTAAAGCCTTAACAGTCTTTGTTTATCTCAATACATCTGATGAAAAATATTAGGTTTATGAGAAAATAAGTTATTCTAAAACATTAAACAAATAATTTCTTTTGGGATATATCAATAATACTTTACTAGAAGATCGAAAAAATCTATAAACAAATGAATCGAAATTAAAAAATTAACAACTGTCGCGTAGCCAAGTTTGAATCTCTAGCTTTTTCTACTTTCGAACAGAAGTTTATACGTTTTCCGTTAATACATTTTATCCAACGAACTTGGTAAAATGTGTCGGCAGCGAAATGCTTGAATTTAAGAATCATTGGTTTAAGAAATACTTCATTGATTTGGTGCGCCATTTATCAAAATGTTCTGGTCCAATATTTGTCATCACTAGAAGCACTTATACTAGTAGTAAATTTCAATCAATGTAAATGGTGTTTATATTGGACTCGACATTAACGAAAACATATATTTCTTCATTTTAGTACGATGTTCTCTCAATAGCGATTGTTCAGACGTAACAGAGAGTTATTGTGATACATCAAGCTCTACCTGTAAATGCAATATTGGTTTAAAGGGACCGACGTGTGAAGAACAAAGTGAGTGAATATTAGTTTTTAAGTCATTACAAGTAGTGTTTGAACGCGTTTGTTTGAATATATTATTGGACATCGGAATAATTGACACTAATTTGAGATCACAAATATCATCTTTTTTGGTTTTACTCCTATTTTACAGTTGCATGTACTGAAAACAACAACTGTTCATCAGTGGGGAATTCGTATTGCGATACGTCGACATCCACATGTAAATGTACCCTAGGTTTGCAGGGAAAGGAATGCAATGAACAAAGTATGTATATTCATGAAAGGATAACACTAATAACACATTCATCGACAGAGACCTTTCTCTATGTTGTTTGATATTTCAAACTGTTTTATATAATGTAGCTTTGTAATGCTTGATCCAAACGAAAACATATGACAATGTAATGAGTTGACGTTTATTGCACTTAGACGTATAATTTATTATATTAAAGAATATAAAAATACTTGGTGATGACAGCCGAAATTTTGAGAACATTTCAAACAATACCTTCCATTTATTGCAGTTTTCTGCAGTCAAGATAGCCAGTGTTCCAATGTCAATGCGAGTTATTGCGATGTTGCCAATTCAACATGTAAATGTCATCTAGGTCTTAGTGGAGAAACATGCCAAAACAATAGTAAGTGTATTTCATTAAGAGAAGTAAAAATATTTATTCAAACATTGAATTCAAAAACAAATCTTCCCCTTACATATCCAAATAAAATTCCTAAACAAAGTAAAAACTTTGATTAGTGATAAATGAATTGAAAAAAGTGTATTTTCACCAGGAAAGTTTAAATTAAAGCTGATGCTCCAGAAAGGTTAGCACTCCCATGTTTTAATAGACACACCGGAAATGTGTGTAATCAAAAATGAAATTGGAACGTCAAATATTTCCACGGGTAAGCCGCTTCCTTCGTCGTACACAGTTTTATAGTTAGTCGAATGTAACGTAATAATATTATTGTATGATTCTTGAAGACTTTGCCTTTTAATGACAATTGCAATTGATTTAAACCCAAGTTTATGAGGAAGTCATTATTATTTTTTATAATACTCAAAATTCAATGTATTTACATTTTACTTCAGTTGTATGCACGAATGACGGTCATTGTTCAGATGTGGCAAATAGTTATTGCAATGCATCAACATCTACATGCAAGTGTGTATTAGGACTGACAGGAAACAAATGTAGTGAGCAAAGTAAGAAAATTTATATATTGAATTGGAAGTTGATTTTAAAGCCTTAACAGTCTTTGTTTATCTCAATACATCTGATGAAAAATATTAGGTTTATGGAAAATAAGTTATTCTAAAACATTAAACGAATAATTTCTTTTGGAATATATCAATAATACTTTTACTAGAAGATCGAGAAAATCTATAAACAAATGAATCGAAATTAAAAAATTAACAACTGTCGCGTAGCCAAGTTTGAATCTCTAGCTTTTTCTACTTTCGAACAGAAGTTTATACGTTTTCCGTTAATACATTTTATCCAACGAACTTGGTAAAATGTGTCGGCAGCGAAATGCTTGAATTTAAGAATCATTGGTTTAAGAAATACTTCATTGATTTGGTGCGCCATTTATCAAAATGTTCTGGTCCAATATTTGTCATCACTAGAAGCACTTATACTAGTAGTAAATTTCAATCAATGTAAATGGTGTTTATATTGGACTCGACATTAACGAAAACATATATTTCTTCATTTTAGTACGATGTTCTCTCAATAGCGATTGTTCAGACGTAACAGAGAGTTATTGTGATACATCAAGCTCTACCTGTAAATGCAATATTGGTTTAAAGGGACCGACGTGTGAAGAACAAAGTGAGTGAATATTAGTTTTTAAGTCATTACAAGTAGTGTTTGAACGCGTTTGTTTGAATATATTATTGGACATCGGAATAATTGACACTAATTTGAGATCACAAATATCATCTTTTTTTTTTACTCCTATTTTACAGTTGCATGTACTGAAAACAACAACTGTTCATCAGTGGGGAATTCGTATTGCGATACGTCGACATCCACATGTAAATGTACCCTAGGTTTGCAGGGAAAGGAATGCAATGAACAAAGTATGTATATTCATGAAAGGATAACACTAATAACACATTCATCGACAGAGACCTTTCTCTATGTTGTTTGATATTTCAAACTGTTTTATATAATGTAGCTTTGTAATGCTTGATCCAAACGAAAACATATGACAATGTAATGAGTTGACGTTTATTGCACTTAGACGTATAATTTATTATATTAAAGAATATAAAAATACTTGGTGATGACAGCCGAAATTTTGAGAACATTTCAAACAATACCTTCCATTTATTGCAGTTTTCTGCAGTCAAGATAGCCAGTGTTCCAATGTCAATGCGAGTTATTGCGATGTTGCCAATTCAACATGTAAATGTCATCTAGGTCTTAGTGGAGAAACATGCCAAAACAATAGTAAGTGTATTTCATTAAGAGAAGTAAAAATATTTATTCAAACATTGAATTCAAAAACAAATCTTCCCCTTACATATCCAAATAAAATTCCTAAACAAAGTAAAAACTTTGATTAGTGATAAATGAATTGAAAAAAGTGTATTTTCACCAGGAAAGTTTAAATTAAAGCTGATGCTCCAGAAAGGTTAGCACTCCCATGTTTTAATAGACACACCGGAAATGTGTGTAATCAAAAATGAAATTGGAACGTCAAATTTTCCACGGGTAAGCCGCTTCCTTCGTCGTACACAGTTTTATAGTTAGTCGAATGTAACGTAATAATATTATTGTATGATTCTTGAAGACTTTGCCTTTTAATGACAATTGCAATTGATTTAAACCCAAGTTTATGAGGAAGTCATTATTATTTTTTATAATACTCAAAATTCAATGTATTTACATTTTACTTCAGTTGTATGCACGAATGACGGTCATTGTTCAGATGTGGCAAATAGTTATTGCAATGCATCAACATCTACATGCAAGTGTGTATTAGGACTGACAGGAAACAAATGTAGTGAGCAAAGTAAGAAAATTTATATATTGAATTGGAAGTTGATTTTAAAGCCTTAACAGTCTTTGTTTATCTCAATACATCTGATGAAAAATATTAGGTTTATGGGAAAATAAGTTATTCTAAAACATTAAACGAATAATTTCTTTTGGAATATATCAATAATACTTTTACTAGAAGATCGAGAAAATCTATAAACAAATGAATCGAAATTTAAAAATTAACAACTGTCGCGTAGCCAAGTTTGAATCTCTAGCTTTTTCTACTTTCGAACAGAAGTTTATACGTTTTCCGTTAATACATTTTATCCAACGAACTTGGTAAAATGTGTCGGCAGCGAAATGCTTGAATTTAAGAATCATTGGTTTAAGAAATACTTCATTGATTTGGTGCGCCATTTATCAAAATGTTCTGGTCCAATATTTGTCATCACTAGAAGCACTTATACTAGTAGTAAATTTCAATCAATGTAAATGGTGTTTATATTGGACTCGACATTAACGAAAACATATATTTCTTCATTTTAGTACGATGTTCTCTCAATAGCGATTGTTCAGACGTAACAGAGAGTTATTGTGATACATCAAGCTCTACCTGTAAATGCAATATTGGTTTAAAGGGACCGACGTGTGAAGAACAAAGTGAGTGAATATTAGTTTTTAAGTCATTACAAGTAGTGTTTGAACGCGTTTGTTTGAATATATTATTGGACATCGGAATAATTGACACTAATTTGAGATCACAAATATCATCTTTTTTGGTTTTACTCCTATTTTACAGTTGCATGTACTGAAAACAACAACTGTTCATCAGTGGGGAATTCGTATTGCGATACGTCGACATCCACATGTAAATGTACCCTAGGTTTGCAGGGAAAGGAATGCAATGAACAAAGTATGTATATTCATGAAAGGATAACACTAATAACACATTCATCGACAGAGACCTTTCTCTATGTTGTTTGATATTTCAAACTGTTTTATATAATGTAGCTTTGTAATGCTTGATCCAAACGAAAACATATGACAATGTAATGAGTTGACGTTTATTGCACTTAGACGTATAATTTATTATATTAAAGAATATAAAAATACTTGGTGATGACAGCCGAAATTTTGAGAACATTTCAAACAATACCTTCCATTTATTGCAGTTTTCTGCAGTCAAGATAGCCAGTGTTCCAATGTCAATGCGAGTTATTGCGATGTTGCCAATTCAACATGTAAATGTCATCTAGGTCTTAGTGGAGAAACATGCCAAAACAATAGTAAGTGTATTTCATTAAGAGAAGTAAAAATATTTATTCAAACATTGAATTCAAAAACAAATCTTCCCCTTACATATCCAAATAAAATTCCTAAACAAAGTAAAAACTTTGATTAGTGATAAATGAATTGAAAAAAGTGTATTTTCACCAGGAAAGTTTAAATTAAAGCTGATGCTCCAGAAAGGTTAGCACTCCCATGTTTTAATAGACACACCGGAAATGTGTGTAATCAAAAATGAAATTGGAACGTCAAATATTTCCACGGGTAAGCCGCTTCCTTCGTCGTACACAGTTTTATAGTTAGTCGAATGTAACGTAATAATATTATTGTATGATTCTTGAAGACTTTGCCTTTTAATGACAATTGCAATTGATTTAAACCCAAGTTTTTGAGGAAGTCATTATTATTTTTTATAATACTCAAAATTCAATGTATTTACATTTTACTACAGTTGTATGCACGAATGACGGTCATTGTTCAGATGTGGCAAATAGTTATTGCAATGCATCAACATCTACATGCAAGTGTGTATTAGGACTGACAGGAAACAAATGTAGTGAGCAAAGTAAGAAAATTTATATATTGAATTGGAAGTTGATTTTAAAGCCTTAACAGTCTTTGTTTATCTCAATACATCTGATGAAAAATATTAGGTTATGAGAAAATAAGTTATTCTAAAACATTAAACGAATAATTTCTTTTGGAATATATCAATAATACTTTTACTAGAAGATCGAAAAAATCTATAAACAAATGAATCGAAATTTAAAAATTAACAACTGTCGCGTAGCCAAGTTTGAATCTCTAGCTTTTTCTACTTTCGAACAGAAGTTTATACGTTTTCCGTTAATACATTTTATCCAACGAACTTGGTAAAATGTTGTCGTCAGCGAAATGCTTGAATTTAAGAATCATTGGTTTAAGAAATACTTCATTGATTTGGTGCGCCATTTATCAAAATGTTCTGGTCCAATATTTGTCATCACTAGAAGCACTTATACTAGTAGTAAATTTCAATCAATGTAAATGGTGTTTATATTGGACTCGACATTAACGAAAACATATATTTCTTCATTTTAGTACGATGTTCTCTCAATAGCGATTGTTCAGACGTAACAGAGAGTTATTGTGATACATCAAGCTCTACCTGTAAATGCAATATTGGTTTAAAGGGACCGACGTGTGAAGAACAAAGTGAGTGAATATTAGTTTTTAAGTCATTACAAGTAGTGTTTGAACGCGTTTGTTTGAATATATTATTGGACATCGGAATAATTGACACTAATTTGAGATCACAAATATCATCTTTTTTGGTTTCACTCCTATTTTACAGTTGCATGTACTGAAAACAACAACTGTTCATCAGTGGGGAATTCGTATTGCGATACGTCGACATCCACATGTAAATGTACCCTAGGTTTGCAGGGAAAGGAATGCAATGAACAAAGTATGTATATTCATGAAAGGATAACAATAATAACACATTCATCGACAGAGACCTTTCTCTATGTTGTTTGATATTTCAAACTGTTTTATATAATGTAGCTTTGTAATGCTTGATCCAAACGAAAACATATGACAATGTAATGAGTTGACGTTTATTGCACTTAGACGTATAATTTATTATATTAAAGAATATAAAAATACTTGGTGATGACAGCCGAAATTTTGAGAACATTTCAAACAATACCTTCCATTTATTGCAGTTTTTTGCAGTCAAGATAGCCAGTGTTCCAATGTCAATGCGAGTTATTGCGATGTTGCCAATTCAACATGTAAATGTCATCTAGGTCTTAGTGGAGAAACATGCCAAAACAATAGTAAGTGTATTTCATTAAGAGAAGTAAAAATATTTATTCAAACATTGAATTCAAAAACAAATCTTCCCCTTACATATCCAAATAAAATTCCTAAACAAAGTAAAAACTTTGATTAGTGATAAATGAATTGAAAAAAGTGTATTTTCACCAGGAAAGTTTAAATTAAAGCTGATGCTCCAGAAAGGTTAGCACTCCCATGTTTTAATAGACACACCGGAAATGTGTGTAATCAAAAATGAAATTGGAACGTCAAATATTTCCACGGGTAAGCCGCTTCCTTCGTCGTACACAGTTTTATAGTTAGTCGAATGTAACGTAATAATATTATTGTATGATTCTTGAAGACTTTGCCTTTTAATGACAATTGCAATTGATTTAAACCCAAGTTTATGAGGAAGTCATTATTATTTTTTAATACTCAAAATTCAATGTATTTACATTTTACTACAGTTGTATGCACGAATGACGGTCATTGTTCAGATGTGGCAAATAGTTATTGCAATGCATCAACATCTACATGCAAGTGTGTATTAGGACTGACAGGAAACAAATGTAGTGAGCAAAGTAAGAACATTTATATATTGAATTGGAAGTTGATTTTAAAGCCTTAACAGTCTTTGTTTATCTCAATACATCTGATGAAAAATATTAGGTTATGAGAAAATAAGTTATTCTAAAACATTAAACGAATAATTTCTTTTGGAATATATCAATAATACTTTTACTAGAAGATCGAAAAAATCTATAAACAAATGAATCGAAATTTAAAAATTAACAACTGTCGCGTAGCCAAGTTTGAATCTCTAGCTTTTTCTACTTTCGAACAGAAGTTTATACGTTTTCCGTTAATACATTTTATCCAACGAACTTGGTAAAATGTTGTCGTCAGCGAAATGCTTGAATTTAAGAATCATTGGTTTAAGAAATACTTCATTGATTTGGTGCGCCATTTATCAAAATGTTCTGGTCCAATATTTGTCATCACTAGAAGCACTTATACTAGTAGTAAATTTCAATCAATGTAAATGGTGTTTATATTGGACTCGACATTAACGAAAACATATATTTCTTCATTTTAGTACGATGTTCTCTCAATAGCGATTGTTCAGACGTAACAGAGAGTTATTGTGATACATCAAGCTCTACCTGTAAATGCAATATTGGTTTAAAGGGACCGACGTGTGAAGAACAAAGTGAGTGAATATTAGTTTTTCAGTCATTACAAGTAGTGTTTGAACGCGTTTGTTTGAATATATTATTGGACATCGGAATAGAGACTGTCACATTTAATGTAAATATCCAAGGTTTTATTTTATATTTAAAAAAAAAATAATTAAAAAAAAAAGTCAGGTGGAATTGTGTATATAGCTATTATGTTGGTTTCAGGTAGTGTTGTGGTCAGTTAGCAAGTAGCCCATTGTGTACCCCTTTGTGTTGTAGTAATACACATCACACCCCTGATAATTAGTAGTAATACCTGTATACAGACAGGTAGAGTATACCTGTAGGCCATGTGGTCAGTTCTGGTTTGGGACACTGACAGTGTACATGTGTTTTTTTGCAAACATTTGTTAGATGATTTGTATTGTGTATTTGTATAGAAGTGTATTGTTCAGTATATATATTGCATAAGTGCATGTTGTGCTGTGTGCAGGGGAGTGGACTTCTGAGGTAAGTAAACATTAATGGCTATTTGCAAGCATGACTATGTTCCTGAATATTCAAGTTTTGAAAAGCATTTTAGATTTTACCTGTTTCTTTTATTAAATTGAATTTGAAATGTAATTAAAATTATATTATGTAATTGGGTAATAATGTAATTATGTAATAATGTAACTCTGACTAGCATTATTATTTCTGTTTGGAACACAAGTTATTTCATATAACAGCATTATTATGTGTGAGTTTTTGTAGTACCAATTTCTTTTGCAAACTGCAAATTTTGGCGGTTATATTTTTGTAGGTCCTTTTATGTACCATTGAAGCTTGGACCATTTGCTAGGACCTTTTACTTACCATTTAAGTATGGACCAATATGGTAGCCATTTGTGGCAGTTATGTATATCTGTGTAACAGACATTAGTGGTCAGTTATGAACAGTAGTGGACAGTAGTGAACAATAGTGGATAGTAGTGAACAATAGTGGTCAGTAGTGGACAGTAATATCCATATTGAAAAGTTTTGCACTAGACAGAAGTGCATGTAGTGTCAGACTTGTATATACTATTGTGTATAATGATGTAAATAAATTTGTATATAATGTAAATACGCATTTCCATCTTTTATGTGATAGCCAGCAAGCCATCTTGGCGACATTGGTGTCAGAAGTGGGATTAGAATTCCTGTAATTAAAGACAATGAACATTTTGAAATTTTAGTGGGAAATGACATTTGAATGGATTTGTGTATCTGTGAATTATTGACTGTAATTGTACAGCATTAATAAGACTTTTTACAGAGAACAAATGTAAAATTTTCTAAACTTATATTAGTTAGTGTGTGAAATTATTATTTTAAATCTTTTCTAAAAAAAAAAACCAAAAAAAAAAAACAAAAAAAATTATTGTAATTTTGTTATGTATTCATTATATGTTGTATTTTGCATGTTTTTCTTTTCAGGAAATGTGGTGACAAAATTTGATAATTGGGACCCAGAAGTCATAATATACATGGCCATTTTTGTGTACTTTCCCTCCACTGGTCACTCCATCCTGTTAGCACACAATGGTAATTGTGAGTACTGAACATACATATATTTATTAAGGATATAGTTATTCGTGTGATTGGTTTATTGGTGTTTATTGGCAGTGTATTGTTTGGTTTTATTGTTTTTGGAACCAGTATGGATATTTTAGAACAGTTAAGAGAGTATGGTACAAAGTTAGGGTATGAAGGTCAAGATTTGAGAGATTTTATTAGAGAGCAGCAAGTCAGTCTAAGAGATGAAAGGGCTGCTGCTAGGGAAAAAGAAAAGGATGAGCGAGATCATAAATTTGCTTTAGAGTCAGCTGAATTAGAACGAGAGAAACAGGCTCAAGAGTTAAAGTTAAAAGAGATTGAACATGCTCATAAGCTTGAGTTATTAGAAAAACAAGCAGCTCTTAAAATTAAGGGTGAGGTTATAGAATCACATGACTCTACATTCAAGCCCCGGGGTCCTAAAATTCCAGCATTTGATGATGGAAAAGATGAGATGGATAGCTATTTAAGGCGCTTTGAGCGGTATTCAGAAGCTCAAAAATGGGACAAAAGTGTGTGGGCAACCCATCTCAGTGCTCTTTTGAAAGGTAAGGCTTTAGATGTTTATGCTTTATTGCCCTCAGAACAAGCTTTAGATTATGATGCCTTAAAAACAGCATTACTTAAAAGGTATGATTTAACGGAAGATGGTTTTAAACGGAAATTTAGAGCATGTAGGCCAGAATCTGGAGAAACCTTTGTTCAGTTTAGCGTCAGATTGGAGAGTTATTTTCTTAAATGGCTCGAGATGTCAAAAATTGAAGGTACTTTTGTCGCACTGTGTGATCTGATGTTAAGAGATCAGTTCATTCATGTGTGTTCAAGAGAACTAAGCTTATTTCTAAAGCAAAGAACACCAAAAAATCTCGGTGAAATGGCTGGTCTAGCTGATCAGTACAGAGAAGCAAGGTTTACAAGTTCAACAAACCTGACATCTAAAGGTAGTTTATCAGTAAGTCAACAAATGTCACGCAATTCAACAACTAACCCAAGACCTAAACCTGGGGTAAGTACGCAAGATAAAGGTCAAGAGCGACGCACAAACACATTTATACCAAAGTCAGAGCGTAGATGCTATAAATGTAACAAAATCGGTCACATTGCATCTGAATGTAACCCTAGATTTGGTAAAGTGAATAGTTTGCTTTTGCAAACAACGCCGGTAAGTCAGTCAAGCTCAGGTGCTGCGGAAATTGAAGATTCTAGTCCACAAGAATTTAAACCAGGTACGTGTGGTGCATGCATATTAACTAGTGACACCATATCTAGCACAACAATAATCGACAATACTACAACACTCACATCAGCATGTCAAGATATACGAAATATCAACATGCCTATTTCTGCTGGTTATGTTAATGGTAAAGCAGTGACAGTATTGAGAGATACCGGGTGTAGTGGTATTGTTATAAGGAAAAGTTATGTGACTGATGACCAATTGAAACCAGGTAAATTTCAGTCATGCATCCTAGCTGATGGCACATCAATTAAGGCACCAATAGCAAGTATATTTATTGACACACCTTATCTACAAGGTCACTTTGATGCGTGGTGTATGGAAGCACCAGTTTATGACCTAATTATAGGAAATGTTGACACAGTAAGAGAACCAGGTAAGCCTGACCCGTCATGGAAACCAATATGCGCAGTTGAAACTCGACAGCAAGTCAAAGCTAAAGGTAAATATCAGAAAATGAAGGTACCAGATATAGTGAAGGACGAGATAAGTCCAAGTGACATTAAGAAAGCACAGGAAGTAGACAGAACACTTAATACAATTAGAGATCATGCTCTTAAAGAGAGCCAAATTAAATCTGGTAAGTGTACAGTTAGATGGTTTATGAAGAATGGGCTCATATATAGAGAGTATATATCGCACCAGGGTGGTGATAACAAGGTTTTTCATCAGTTGGTGGTGCCATTGCAATATCGAGAAGCAGTTATGAGATTAGCACATGAATCAATTATGTCTGGTCACATGGGTATACGTCGCACAGTTTGTCGAGTTCTGTCAGAATTTTACTGGCCAGGAGTGCAGGCAGATACAAAACGGTTTTGTCAATCGTGTGACATTTGCCAGAGGACTCTGTCTAAGGGTAGATTATGTAAAGTTCCATTAGGAGATATGCCACTTATTGAAGAGCCGTTTAGGCGAGTAGCAGTTGATATTGTTGGTCCGATTAAACCTGCTACGGATCGAGGTAATCGTTACATTTTAACATTAATGGATTATGCTACAAGGTATCCCGAGGCTATAGCTTTAAAAGGTATTGAAGCAGAAAGAGTGGCTGAAGCATTAGTTGACATATTTTGTCGTGTGGGTGTTCCCAAGAAAATGTTAACGGACATGGGTTCACAATTCACATCTACTTTAATGTCGGAGGTAAGTAGACTTATATCTATGAAACAGTTAACTACAACGCCTTACCATCCGATGTGTAATGGTTTAATTGAGAGATTCAACGGTACATTGAAGCAATGTTGAAAAGGTTATGCACGGAAAAACGAAAGATTGGGACAAATACTTGAATGCAGTATTATTTGCGTACAGAGAGGTACCACAAGAAAGTCTAGGATTTTCTCCTTTTGAACTTGTGTATGGTCGAAGTGTTAGAGGTCCTATGACCATCTTGAAAGAGTTATGGACACAAGAGATTGATGACAGTCAAGTTAAGTCAACATATCAGTATGTAATAGATTTAAGAGAAAAGCTAGAAACAACATGTGAATTAGCACGGGAAAATCTGGAGAAAGCAACTAGGAGACACAAGAAATACTACAACAAAGGTGCTAGAGACAGAAACATGAAAGTAGGAGATAAGGTTTTGTTTTGTTATCATCAGATAGTAACAAGTTACTGTTACAGTGGAAAGGTCCATATACAATAGTAGAGAAATTTAACAAGGTGGATTATAGAATAGATATGGATGGGAAAGTAAGAACATTCCATGCCAATATGCTCAAGAGATATATAGAAAGAACAGAGAGTAGCCACATTACACATGATGCATCAGACACGACAGCAATGTTAGTATCGGCAGTAGTTATTAACAATAATGATGTCACAGAGGATGATGGTATAATTCATGAATTACCTTCAGACAAATCAGTAGAGGGACCTGATGACGTGGATGTTAATCCAGAGTTAACTTTAGAACAACTCAAACAGGTAAGAGAAATGCTAATAGACAACAAAAATGTTTTAACAGATTTACCAGGTAAGACTAATTTACTTAAACATGATTTAAAACTACAACAGATAGACCTATTAAAGCTAAACATAATCAGATTCCCTATGCCATGATAGATGTGGTAAATGAAGAAGTAGATAAGATGTTAAAGCTAGGTATTATAGAGCCGTCTGATAGTCCGTACAGTTCAAATGTTGTGCTGGTGAAAAAAAAAAGACGGAACATACAGGTTTTGTATTAACTTTATACCGTTGAATAGCATTAGCTTATTTGATTCGGAGCCTATGCCAAATGCTGAGGAGATGTTCTCCAAAATGTCAGGTAATTTTTATTTTTCACGGTTAGATATGTCTAAAGGTTACTGGCAGGTTCCATTGGAAGAATCAGCAAAGCCTAAGACAGCTTTTCAGACACCTAAAGGTTTGTTTAACTTCCTAGTTATGCCGTTTGGTTTAATCACTGCTGGGGCTACATTTACTAGACTGATGAGGAAATTGTTACATGGTATGAAAAGTATAGACAATTTCATAGACGATATTATTATCTATACAGTCACTTTTGAACAGCATATGGCAGTACTGTTAGAATTGTTTTTACGCCTGAGAACGGCAAAGCTAACAGTTAAACCAAGTAAGTGTGCATTATTTTATTCTTCTTTAGAGTGCTTGGGTCACTGTGTGGGTACAAACCAACTCAGACCACACCCAGATAAAGTTAAAGCTATAGAGGAAGCCCCTAGGCCTACAACCAAGAAAAAAGTTAGGTCATTCCTTGGTTTGGTTGGGTTTTATCGAAAATTTGTGCCCAATTTTTCCCATGTTGCTGCACCTTTAAGTGACCTAACTAAAAAGGGAATGGCAAATAAGATTTCTTGGGAGACAGCTCAAGAATATGCCTATCAAAATCTTAAGAAGGCGTTAACTAGTTCACCTATACTGAAATTGCCTGACATGTCAAAGCCATTTATTTTGCAAACCGATGCTTCTCACATAGGATTGGGGGCAATTTTGATTCAAGAAGCTCAAGGTCAAAGGTCACCAGTAGCTTATGCCAGCATGAAACTTAAACCTGCTGAGGTTAATTATTCTACAATAGAAAAAGAATGTCTAGCAATAGTTTGGGCAGTTCAAAAATTTAGTAGATACCTATATGGGAAAGAATTTTTGCTAGAAACGGATCCTCAGCCTTTAGTTTATTTAAATAGGTCGAATGTATCTAATCCAAGACTTGTCAGGTGGTCTTTAAGTCTACAACCTTATAGATTTCGAATTGTCTCTATCAAGGGCAGAGACAATGTTGGGGCAGATTGTTTAAGCAGGTTATAGTTGTACAGTTCTTTATATTTCACTTATAGTTCTTGCTTAGTTGTAAAGTTTGTTTCCATTAAATGTGATTTGCAAGTATTACATACTTTTCCAACGGGGAAGGTATTGTCACATTTAATGTAAATATCCAAGGTTTTATTTTATATTTTAAAAAAAAAATAATTAAAAAAAAAAGTCAGGTGGAATTGTGTATATAGCTATTATGTTGGTTTCAGGTGTGTTGTGGTCAGTTAGCAAGTAGCCCATTGTGTACCCCTTTGTGTTGTAGTAATACACATCACACCCCTGATAATTAGTAGTAATACCTGTATACAGACAGGTAGAGTATACCTGTAGGCCATGTGGTCAGTTCTGGTTTGGGACACTGACAGTGTACATGTGTTTTTTTGCAAACACTATTTTGTTTAGATGATTTGTATTGTGTATTTGTATTGAAGTGTATTGTTCAGTATATATATTGCATAAGTGCATGTTGTGCTGTGTGCAGGGGAGTGGACTTCTGAGGTAAGTAAACATTAATGGCTATTTGCAAGCATGACTATGTTCCTGAATATTCAAGTTTTGAAAAGCATTTTAGATTTTACCTGTTTCTTTTATTAAATTGAATTTGAAATGTAATTAAAATTATATTATGTAATTGGGTAATAATGTAATTATGTAATAATATAACTCTGACTAGCATTATTATTTCTGTTTGGAACACAAGTTATTTCATATAACAGCATTATTATGTGTGAGTTTTTGTAGTACCAATTTCTTTTGCAAACTGCAAATTTTGGCGGTTATATTTTTGTAGATCCTTTTATGTACCATTGAAGCTTGGACCATTTGCTAGGACCTTTTACGTACCATTTAAGTATGGACCAATATGGTAGCCATTTGTGGCAGTTATGTATATCTGTGTAACAGACATTAGTGGTCAGTTATGAACAGTAGTGGACAGTAGTGAACAATAGTGGTCAGTAGTGGACAGTAATATCCATATTGAACAGTTTTGCACTAGACAGAAGTGCATGTAGTGTCAGACTTGTATATACTATTGTGTATAATGATGTAAATAAATTTGTATATAATGTAAATACGCATTTCCATCTTTTATGTGATAGCCAGCAAGCCATCTTGGCGACAGAGACCTTTCTCTATGTTGTTTGATATTTCAAACTGTTTTATATAATGTAGCTTTGTAATGCTTGATCCAAACGAAAACATATGACAATGTAATGAGTTGACGTTTATTGCACTTAGACGTATAATTTATTATATTAAAGAATATAAAAATACTTGGTGATGACAGCCGAAATTTTGAGAACATTTCAAAGAATACCTTCCATTTATTGCAGTTTTCTGCAGTCAAGATAGCCAGTGTTCCAATGTCAATGCGAGTTATTGCGATGTTGCCAATTCAACATGTAAATGTCATCTAGGTCTTAGTGGAGAAACATGCCAAAACAATAGTAAGTGTATTTCATTAAGAGAAGTAAAAATATTTATTCAAACATTGAATTCAAAAACAAATCTTCCCCTTACATATCCAAATAAAATTCCTAAACAAAGTGAAAACTTTGATTAGTGATAAATGAATTGAAAAAAGTGTATTTTCACCAGGAAAGTTTAAATTAAAGCTGATGCTCCAGAAAGGTTAGCACTCCCATGTTTTAATAGACACACCGGAAATGTGTGTAATCAAAAATGAAATTGGAACGTCAAATATTTCCACGGGTAAGCCGCTTCCTTCGTCGTACACAGTTTTATAGTTAGTCGAATGTAACGTAATAATATTATTGTATGACTCTTGAAGACTTTGCCTTTTAATGACAATTGCAATTGATTTAAACCCAAGTTTATGAGGAAGTCATTATTATTTTTTATAATACTCAAAATTCAATGTATTTACATTTTACTTCAGTTGTATGCACGAATGACGGTCATTGTTCAGATGTGGCAAATAGTTATTGCAATGCATCAACATCTACATGCAAGTGTGTATTAGGACTGACAGGAAACAAATGTAGTGAGCAAAGTAAGAAAATTTATATATTGAATTGGAAGTTGATTTTAAAGCCTTAACAGTCTTTGTTTATCTCAATACATCTGATGAAAAATATTAGGTTTATGAGAAAATAAGTTATTCTAAAACATTAAACGAATAATTTCTTTTGGAATATATCAATAATACTTTTACTAGAAGATCGAGAAAATCTATAAACAAATGAATCGAAATTTAAAAATTAACAACTGTCGCGTAGCCAAGTTTGAATCTCTAGCTTTTTCTACTTTCGAACAGAAGTTTATACGTTTTCCGTTAATACATTTTATCCAACGAACTTGGTAAAATGTGTCGGCAGCGAAAAGCTTGAATTTAAGAATCATTGGTTTAAGAAATACTTCGTTGATTTGGTGCGCCATTTATCAAAATGTTCTGGTCCAATATTTGTCATCACTAGAAGCACTTATACTAGTAGTAAATTTCAATCAATGTAAATGGTGTTTATATTGGACTCGACATTAACGAAAACATATATTTCTTCATTTTAGTACGATGTTCTCTCAATAGCGATTGTTCAGACGTAACAGAGAGTTATTGTGATACATCAAGCTCTACCTGTAAATGCAATATTGGTTTAAAGGGGCCGACGTGTGAAGAACAAAGTGAGTGAATATTAGTTTTTAAGTCATTACAAGTAGTGTTTGAACGCGTTTGTTTGAATATATTATTGGACATCGGAATAATTGACACTAATTTGAGATCACAAATATCATCTTTTTTGGTTTTACTCCTATTTTACAGTTGCATGTACTGAAAACAACAACTGTTCATCAGTAGGGAATTCGTATTGCGATACGTCGACATCCACATGTAAATGTACCCTAGGTTTGCAGGGAAAGGAATGCAATGAACAAAGTATGTATATTCATGAAATGATAACACTAATAACACATTCATCGACAGAGACCTTTCTCTATGTTGTTTGATATTTCAAACTGTTTTATATAATAAAGTTGTGTAATGCTTGATCCAAACGAAATCATATGACAATGTAATGAGTTGACGTTTATTGCACTTAGACGTATAATTTATTATATTAAAGAATGTAAAAATACTTGGTGATGACAGCCAAAATTTTGAGAACATTTCAAAGAATACCTTCCATTTATTGCAGTTTTCTGCAATCAAGATAGCCAGTGTTCCAATGTCAATGCGAGTTATTGCGATGTTGCCAATTCAACATGTAAATGTCATCTAGGTCTTAGTGGAGAAACATGCCAAAACAATAGTAAGTGTATTTCATTAAGAGAAGTAAAATATTTATTCAAACATTGAATTCAAAAACAAATCTTCCCCTTACATATCCAAATAAAATTCCTAAACAAAGTAAAATCTTTGATTAGTGATAAATGAATTGAAAAAAGTGTATTTTCACCAGGAAAGTTTAAATTAAAGCTGATGCTTCAGAAAGGTTAGCACTCCCATGTTTTAATAGACACACCGGAAGTGTGTGTAATCAAAATTGAAATTGAAACGTCAAATATTTCCACGGGTTAGCCGCTTCCTTCGTCGTATACAATTTTATAGTTAGTCGAATGTAACGTAATAAAATTATTGTATGACTCTTGAAGACTTTGCCTTTTAATGACAATCGCAATTGATTTAAACCCAAGTTTATGAGGAAGTCATTATTATTTTTTATAATACTCAAAATTTAATGTATTTACATTTTACTTCAGTTGTATGCACGAATGACGGTCATTGTTCAGATGTGGCAAATAGTTATTGCAATGCATCAACATCTACATGCAAGTGTGTATTAGGACTGACAGGAAACAAATGTAGTGAGCAAAGTAAGAAAATTTATATATTGAATTGGAAGTTGATTTTAAAGCCTTAACAGTCTTTGTTTATCTCAATACATCTGATGAAAAATATTAGGTTTATGAGAAAATAAGTTATTCTAAAACATTAAACAAATAATTTCTTTTGGGATATATCAATAATACTTTACTAGAAGATCGAAAAAATCTATAAACAAATGAATCGAAATTTAAAAATTAACAACTGTCGCGTAGCCAAGTTTGAATCTCTAGCTTTTTCTACTTTCGAACAGAAGTTTATACGTTTTCCGATAATACATTTCAGCGAAATGCTTGAATTTAAGAATCATTGGTTTAAAAAATACGAATCATTGATTTGGTGCGCCATTTATCAAAATGTTCTGGTACAATATTTGTCATCACTAGAAGCACTTATACTAGTAGTAAATTTCAATCAATGTAAATGGTGTTTATATTGGACTCGACATTAACGAAAACATATATTTCTTCATTTTAGTACGATGTTCTCTCAATAGCGATTGTTCAGACGTAACAGAGAGTTATTGTGATACATCAAGCTCTACCTGTAAATGCAATATTGGTTTAAAGGGCCGACGTGTGAAGAACAAAGTGAGTGAATATTAGTTTTTAAGTCATTACAAGTAGTGTTTGAACGCGTTTGTTTGAATATATTATTGGACATCGGAATAATTGACACTAATTTGAGATCACAAATATCATCTTTTTTGGTTTTACTCCTATTTTACAGTTGCATGTACTGAAAACAACAACTGTTCATCAGTGGGGAATTCGTATTGCGATACGTCGACATCCACATGTAAATGTACCCTAGGTTTGCAGGGAAAGGAATGCAATGAACAAAGTATGTATATTTATGAAAGGATAACACTAATAACACATTCATCGACAGAGACCTTTCTCTATGCTGTTTGATATTTCAAACTGTTTTATATAATAAAGTTGTGTAATGCTTGATCCAAACGAAATCATATGACAATGTAATGAGTTGACGTTTATTGCACTTAGACGTATAATTTATTATATTAAAGAATATAAAAATACTTGGTGATGACAGCCAAAATTTTGAGAACATTTCAAAGAATACCTTCCATTTATTGCAGTTTTCTGCAATCAAGATAGCCAGTGTTCCAATGTCAATGCGAGTTATTGCGATGTTGCCAATTCAACATGTAAATGTCATCTAGGTCTTAGTGGAGAAACATGCCAAAACAATAGTAAGTGTATTTCATTAAGAGAAGTAAATATATTTATTCAAACATTGAATTCAAAAACAAATCTTCCCCTTACATATCCAAATAAAATTCCTAAACAAAGTAAAATCTTTGATTAGTGATAAATGAATTGAAAAAAGTGTATTTTCACCAGGAAAGTTTAAATTAAAGCTGATGCTTCAGAAAGGTTAGCACTCCCATGTTTTAATAGACACACCGGAAGTGTGTGTAATCAAAATTGAAATTGGAACGTCAAATATTTCCACGGGTTAGCCGCTTTCTTCGTCGTATACAATTTTATAGTTAGTCGAATGTAACGTAATAAAATTATTGTATGACTCTTGAAGACTTTGCCTTTTAATGACAATCGCAATTGATTTAAACCCAAGTTTATGAGGAAGTCATTATTATTTTTTATAATACTCAAAATTCAATGTATTTACATTTTACTTCAGTTGTATGCACGAATGACGGTCATTGTTCAGATGTGGCAAATAGTTATTGCAATGCATCAACATCTACATGCAAGTGTGTATTAGGACTGACAGGAAACAAATGTAGTGAGCAAAGTAAGAAAATTTATATATTGAATTGGAAGTTGATTTTAAAGCCTTAACAGTCTTTGTTTATCTCAATACATCTGATGAAAAATATTAGGTTTATGAGAAAATAAGTTATTCTAAAACATTAAACAAATAATTTCTTTTGGGATATATCAATAATACTTTACTAGAAGATCGAAAAAATCTATAAACAAATGAATCGAAATTTAAAAATTAACAACTGTCGCGTAGCCAAGTTTGAATCTCTAGCTTTTTCTATTTTCGAACAGAAGTTTATACGTTTTGTGTTAATACATTTCATCCAATGAACTTGGTAATATATGTCGGTAGCGAAATGCTTGAATTTAAGAATCATTGGTTTAAGAAATACTTCATTGATTTGGTGCGCCATTTATCAAAATGTTCTGGTCCAATATTTGTCATCACTAGAAGCACTTATACTAGTAGTAAATTTCAATCAATGTAAATGGTGTTTATATTGGACTCGACATTAACGAAAACATATATTTCTTCATTTTAGTACGATGTTCTCTCAATAGCGATTGTTCAGACGTAACAGAGAGTTATTGTGATACATCAAGCTCTACCTGTAAATGCAATATTGGTTTAAAGGGACCGACGTGTGAAGAACAAAGTGAGTGAATATTAGTTTTTAAGTCATTACAAGTAGTGTTTGAACGCGTTTGTTTGAATACATTATTGGACATCGGAATAATTGACACTAATTTGAGATTACAAATGTCATCTTTTTTGGTTTTACTCCTATTTTACAGTTGCATGTACTGAAAACAACAACTGTTCATCAGTGGGGAATTCGTATTGCGATACGTCGACATCCACATGTAAATGTACCCTAGGTTTGCAGGGAAAGGAATGCAATGAACAAAGTATGTATATTCATGAAAGGATAACACTAATAACACATTCATCGACAGAGACCTTTCTCTATGTTGTTTGATATTTCAAACTGTTTTATATAATGTAGCTTTGTAATGCTTGATCCAAACGAAAACATATGACAATGTAATGAGTTGACGTTTATTGCACTTAGACGTATAATTTATTATATTAAAGAATATAAAAATACTTGGTGATGACAGCCGAAATTTTGAGAACATTTCAAACAATACCTTCCATTTATTGCAGTTTTCTGCAGTCAAGATAGCCAGTGTTCCAATGTCAATGCGAGTTATTGCGATGTTGCCAATTCAACATGTAAATGTCATCTAGGTCTTAGTGGAGAAACATGCCAAAACAATAGTAAGTGTATTTCATTAAGAGAAGTAAAAATATTTATTCAAACATTGAATTCAAAAACAAATCTTCCGCTTACATATCCAAATAAAATTCCTTAACAAAGTAAAAACTTTGATTAGTGATAAATGAATTGAAAAAAGTGTATTTTCACCAGGAAAGTTTAAATTAAAGCTGATGCTCTAGAAAGGTTAGCACTCCCATGTTTTAATAGACACACCGGAAATGTGTGTAATCAAAAATGAAATTGGAACGTCAAATGTTTCCACGGGTAAGCCGCTTCCTTCGTCGTACACAGTTTTATAGTTAGTCGAATGTAACGTAATAAAATTATTGTATGACTCTTGAAGACTTTGCCTTTTAATGACAATCGCAATTGATTTAAACCCAAGTTTATGAGGAAGTCATTATTATTTTTTATAATACACAACATTCAATGTATTTACATTTTACTTCAGTTGTATGCACGAATGACGGTCATTGTTCAGATGTGGCAAATAGTTATTGCAATGCATCAACATCTACATGCAAGTGTGTATTAGGACTGACAGGAAACAAATGTAGTGAGCAAAGTAAGAACATTTATATATTGAATTGGAAGTTGATTTTAAAGCCTTAACAGTCTTTGTTTATCTCAATACATCTGATGAAAAATATTAGGTTTATGAGAAAATAAGTTATTCTAAAACATTAAACAAATAATTTCTTTTGGGATATATCAATAATACTTTACTAGAAGATCGAAAAAATCTATAAACAAATGAATCGAAATTTAAAAATTAACAACTGTCGCGTAGCCAAGTTTGAATCTCTAGCTTTTTCTACTTTCGAACAGAAGTTTATACGTTTTCCGATAATACATTTCAGCGAAATGCTTGAATTTAAGAATCATTGGTTTAAAAAATACGAATCATTGATTTGGTGCGCCATTTATCAAAATGTTCTGGTCCAATATTTGTCATCACTAGAAGCACTTATACTAGTAGTAAATTTCAATCAATGTAAATGGTGTTTATATTGGACTCGACATTAACGAAAACATATATTTCTTCATTTTAGTACGATGTTCTCTCAATAGCGATTGTTCAGACGTAACAGAGAGTTATTGTGATACATCAAGCTCTACCTGTAAATGCAATATTGGTTTAAAGGGACCGACGTGTGAAGAACAAAGTGAGTGAATATTAGTTTTTAAGTCATTACAAGTAGTGTTTGAACGCGTTTGTTTGAATATATTATTGGACATCGGAATAATTGACACTAATTTGAGATCACAAATATCATCTTTTTTGGTTTTACTCCTATTTTACAGTTGCATGTACTGAAAACAACAACTGTTCATCAGTGGGGAATTCGTATTGCGATACGTCGACATCCACATGTAAATGTACCCTAGGTTTGCAGGGAAAGGAATGCAATGAACAAAGTATGTATATTTATGAAAGGATAACACTAATAACACATTCATCGACAGAGACCTTTCTCTATGCTGTTTGATATTTCAAACTGTTTTATATAATAAAGTTGTGTAATGCTTGATCCAAACGAAATCATATGACAATGTAATGAGTTGACGTTTATTGCACTTAGACGTATAATTTATTATATTAAAGAATATAAAAATACTTGGTGATGACAGCCAAAATTTTGAGAACATTTCAAAGAATACCTTCCATTTATTGCAGTTTTCTGCAATCAAGATAGCCAGTGTTCCAATGTCAATGCGAGTTATTGCGATGTTGCCAATTCAACATGTAAATGTCATCTAGGTCTTAGTGGAGAAACATGCCAAAACAATAGTAAGTGTATTTCATTAAGAGAAGTAAAATATTTATTCAAACATTGAATTCAAAAACAAATCTTCCCCTTACATATCCAAATAAAATTCCTAAACAAAGTAAAAACTTTGATTAGTGATAAATGAATTGAAAAAAGTGTATTTTCACCAGGAAAGTTTAAATTAAAGCTGATGCTTCAGAAAGGTTAGCACTCCCATGTTTTAATAGACACACCGGAAGTGTGTGTAATCAAAATTGAAATTGGAACGTCAAATATTTCCACGGGTTAGCCGCTTTCTTCGTCGTATACAATTTTATAGTTAGTCGAATGTAACGTAATAAAATTATTGTATGACTCTTGAAGACTTTGCCTTTTAATGACAATCGCAATTGATTTAAACCCAAGTTTATGAGGAAGTCATTATTATTTTTTATAATACTCAAAATTCAATGTATTTACATTTTACTTCAGTTGTATGCACGAATGACGGTCATTGTTCAGATGTGGCAAATAGTTATTGCAATGCATCAACATCTACATGCAAGTGTGTATTAGGACTGACAGGAAACAAATGTAGTGAGCAAAGTAAGAAAATTTATATATTGAATTGGAAGTTGATTTTAAAGCCTTAACAGTCTTTGTTTATCTCAATACATCTGATGAAAAATATTAGGTTTATGAGAAAATAAGTTATTCTAAAACATTAAACAAATAATTTCTTTTGGGATATATCAATAATACTTTACTAGAAGATCGAAAAAATCTATAAACAAATGAATCGAAATTTAAAAATTAACAACTGTCGCGTAGCCAAGTTTGAATCTCTAGCTTTTTCTACTTTCGAACAGAAGTTTATACGTTTTCCGATAATACATTTCAGCGAAATGCTTGAATTTAAGAATCATTGGTTTAAGAAATACTTCATTGATTTGGTGCGCCATTTATCAAAATGTTCTGGTCCAATATTTGTCATCACTAGAAGCACTTATACTAGTAGTAAATTTCAATCAATGTAAATGGTGTTTATATTGGACTCGACATTAACGAAAACATATATTTCTTCATTTTAGTACGATGTTCTCTCAATAGCGATTGTTCAGACGTAACAGAGAGTTATTGTGATACATCAAGCTCTACCTGTAAATGCAATATTGGTTTAAAGGGACCGACGTGTGAAGAACAAAGTGAGTGAATATTAGTTTTTCAGTCATTACAAGTAGTGTTTGAACGCGTTTGTTTGAATATATTATTGGACATCGGAATAATTGACACTAATTTGAGATCACAAATATCATCTTTTTTGGTTTTACTCCTATTTTACAGTTGCATGTACTGAAAACAACAACTGTTCATCAGTGGGGAATTCGTATTGCGATACGTCGACATCCACATGTAAATGTACCCTAGGTTTGCAGGGAAAGGAATGCAATGAACAAAGTATGTATATTATGAAAGGATAACACTAATAACACATTCATCGACAGAGACCTTTCTCTATGCTGTTTGATATTTCAAACTGTTTTATATAATAAAGTTGTGTAATGCTTGATCCAAACGAAACATATGACAATGTAATGAGTTGACGTTTATTGCACTTAGACGTATAATTTATTATATTAAAGAATATAAAAATACTTGGTGATGACAGCCAAAATTTTGAGAACATTTCAAAGAATACCTTCCATTTATTGCAGTTTTCTGCAATCAAGATAGCCAGTGTTCCAATGTCAATGCGAGTTATTGCGATGTTGCCAATTCAACATGTAAATGTCATCTAGGTCTTAGTGGAGAAACATGCCAAAACAATAGTAAGTGTATTTCATTAAGAGAAGTAAATATATTATTCAAACATTGAATTCAAAAACAAATCTTCCCCTTACATATCCAAATAAAATTCCTAAACAAAGTAAAATCTTTGATTAGTGATAAATGAATTGAAAAAAGTGTATTTTCACCAGGAAAGTTTAAATTAAAGCTGATGCTTCAGAAAGGTTAGCACTCCCATGTTTTAATAGACACACCGGAAGTGTGTGTAATCAAAATGAAATTGGAACGTCAAATATTTCCACGGGTTAGCCGCTTCTTCGTCGTATACAATTTTATAGTTAGTCGAATGTAACGTAATAAAATTATTGTATGACTCTTGAAGACTTTGCCTTTTAATGACAATCGCAATTGATTTAAACCAAGTTTATGAGGAAGTCATTATTATTTTTTATAATACTCAAAATTCAATGTATTTACATTTTACTTCAGTTGTATGCACGAATGACGGTCATTGTTCAGATGTGGCAAATAGTTATTGCAATGCATCAACATCTACATGCAAGTGTGTATTAGGACTGACAGGAAACAAATGTAGTGAGCAAAGTAAGAACATTTATATATTGAATTGGAAGTTGATTTTAAAGCCTTAACAGTCTTTGTTTATCTCAATACATCTGATGAAAAATATTAGGTTTATGAGAAAATAAGTTATTCTAAAACATTAAACAAATAATTTCTTTTGGATATATCAATAATACTTTACTAGAAGATCGAAAAATCTATAAACAAATGAATCGAAATTTAAAAATTAACAACTGTCGCGTAGCCAAGTTTGAATCTCTAGCTTTTTCTACTTTCGAACAGAAGTTTATACGTTTTCCGATAATACATTTCAGCGAAATGCTTGAATTTAAGAATCATTGGTTTAAAAATACGAATCATTGATTTGGTGCGCCATTTATCAAAATGTTCTGGTCCAATATTTGTCATCACTAGAAGCACTTATACTAGTAGTAAATTTCAATCAATGTAAATGGTGTTTATATTGGACTCGACATTAACGAAAACATATATTTCTTCATTTTAGTACGATGTTCTCTCAATAGCGATTGTTCAGACGTAACAGAGAGTTATTGTGATACATCAAGCTCTACCTGTAAATGCAATATTGGTTTAAAGGGACCGACGTGTGAAGAACAAAGTGAGTGAATATTAGTTTTTCAGTCATTACAAGTAGTGTTTGAACGCGTTGTTTGAATATATTATGGACATCGGAATAATTGACACTAATTTGAGATCACAAATATCATCTTTTTTGGTTTTACTCCTATTTTACAGTTGCATGTACTGAAAACAACAACTGTTCATCAGTGGGGAATTCGTATTGCGATACGTCGACATCCACATGTAAATGTACCCTAGGTTTGCAGGGAAAGGAATGCAATGAACAAAGTATGTATTTATGAAAGGATAACACTAATAACACATTCATCGACAGAGACCTTTC
The DNA here is from genome assembly GCA_021292105.1 of Anadara kagoshimensis. Taxonomy (NCBI): domain Eukaryota; kingdom Metazoa; phylum Mollusca; class Bivalvia; order Arcoida; family Arcidae; genus Anadara; species Anadara kagoshimensis. The sequence continues at coordinate 9,939 of CM037867.1, read as the reverse complement.
TCTATGCTGTTTGATATTTCAAACTGTTTTATATAATAGAGTTGTGTAATGCTTGATCCAAACGAAACATATGACAATGTAATGAGTTGACGTTTATTGCACTTAGACGTATAATTTATTATATTAAAGAATATAAAAATACTTGGTGATGACAGCCAAAATTTTGAGAACATTTCAAAGAATACCTTCCATTTATTGCAGTTTTCTGCAATCAAGATAGCCAGTGTTCCAATGTCAATGCGAGTTATTGCGATGTTGCCAATTCAACATGTAAATGTCATCTAGGTCTTAGTGGAGAAACATGCCAAAACAATAGTAAGTGTATTTCATTAAGAGAAGTAAATATATTTATTCAAACATTGAATTCAAAAACAAATCTTCCCTTACATATCCAAATAAAATTCCTAAACAAAGTAAAATCTTTGATTAGTGATAAATGAATTGAAAAAAGTGTATTTTCACCAGGAAAGTTTAAATTAAAGCTGATGCTCAGAAAGGTTAGCACTCCCATGTTTTAATAGACACACCGGAAGTGTGTGTAATCAAAATGAAATTGGAACGTCAAATATTTCCACGGGTTAGCCGCTTCTTCGTCGTATACAATTTTATAGTTAGTCGAATGTAACGTAATAAATTATTGTATGACTCTTGAAGACTTTGCCTTTTAATGACAATCGCAATTGATTTAAACCCAAGTTTATGAGGAAGTCATTATTATTTTTTATAATACTCAAAATTCAATGTATTTACATTTTACTTCAGTTGTATGCACGAATGACGGTCATTGTTCAGATGTGGCAAATAGTTATTGCAATGCATCAACATCTACATGCAAGTGTGTATTAGGACTGACAGGAAACAAATGTAGTGAGCAAAGTAAGAACATTTATATATTGAATTGGAAGTTGATTTTAAAGCCTTAACAGTCTTTGTTTATCTCAATACATCTGATGAAAAATATTAGGTTTATGAGAAAATAAGTTATTCTAAAACATTAAACAAATAATTTCTTTTGGATATATCAATAATACTTTACTAGAAGATCGAAAAAATCTATAAACAAATGAATCGAAATTTAAAAATTAACAACTGTCGCGTAGCCAAGTTTGAATCTCTAGCTTTTTCTACTTTCGAACAGAAGTTTATACGTTTTCCGATAATACATTCAGCGAAATGCTTGAATTTAAGAATCATTGGTTTAAAAATACTTCATTGATTTGGTGCGCCATTTATCAAAATGTTCTGGTCCAATATTTGTCATCACTAGAAGCACTTATACTAGTAGTAAATTTCAATCAATGTAAATGGGTTTATATTGGACTCGACATTAACGAAAACATATATTTCTTCATTTTAGTACGATGTTCTCTCAATAGCGATTGTTCAGACGTAACAGAGAGTTATTGTGATACATCAAGCTCTACCTGTAAATGCAATATTGGTTTAAAGGGACCGACGTGTGAAGAACAAAGTGAGTGAATATTAGTTTTTAAGTCATTACAAGTAGTGTTTGAACGCGTTTGTTTGAATATATTATTGGACATCGGAATAATTGACACTAATTTGAGATCACAAATATCATCTTTTTTGGTTTTACTCCTATTTTACAGTTGCATGTACTGAAAACAACAACTGTTCATCAGTGGGGAATTCGTATTGCGATACGTCGACATCCACATGTAAATGTACCCTAGGTTTGCAGGGAAAGGAATGCAATGAACAAAGTATGTATATTTCATGAAAGGATAACACTAATAACACATTCATCGACAGAGACCTTTCTCTATGTTGTTTGATATTTCAAACTGTTTTATATAATAGTTGTGTAATGCTTGATCCAAACGAAATCATATGACAATGTAATGAGTTGACGTTTATTGCACTTAGACGTATAATTTATTATATTAAAGAATATAAAAATACTTGGTGATGACAGCCAAAATTTTGAGAACATTTCAAAGAATACCTTCCATTTATTGCAGTTTTCTGCATCAAGATAGCCAGTGTTCCAATGTCAATGCGAGTTATTGCGATGTTGCCAATTCAACATGTAAATGTCATCTAGGTCTTAGTGGAGAAACATGCCAAAACAATAGTAAGTGTATTTCATTAAGAGAAGTAAATATATTTATTCAAACATTGAATTCAAAAACAAATCTTCCCCTTACATATCCAAATAAAATTCCTAAACAAAGTAAAATCTTTGATTAGTGATAAATGAATTGAAAAAAGTGTATTTTCCCAGGAAAGTTTAAATTAAAGCTGATGCTCAGAAAGGTTAGCACTCCCATGTTTTAATAGACACACCGGAAGTGTGTGTAATCAAAATGAAATTGGAACGTCAAATATTTCCACGGGTAAGCCGCTTTCCTTCGTCGTACAATTTATAGTTAGTCGAATGTAACGTAATAAATTATTGTATGATCTTGAAGACTTTGCCTTTTAATGACAATCGCAATTGATTTAAACCCAAGTTTATGAGGAAGTCATTATTATTTTTTATAATACTCAAAATTCAATGTATTTACATTTTACTTCAGTTGTATGCACGAATGACGGTCATTGTTCAGATGTGGCAAATAGTTATTGCAATGCATCAACATCTACATGCAAGTGTGTATTAGGACTGACAGGAAACAAATGTAGTGAGCAAAGTAAGAAAATTTATATATTGAATTGGGTTGATTTTAAAGCCTTAACAGTCTTTGTTTATCTCAATACATCTGATGAAAAATATTAGGTTATGAGAAAATAAGTTATTCTAAAACATTAAACAAATAATTTCTTTTGGATATATCAATAATACTTTACTAGAAGATCGAAAAATCTATAAACAAATGAATCGAAATTTAAAAATTAACAACTGTCGCGTAGCCAAGTTTGAATCTCTAGCTTTTTCTACTTTCGAACAGAAGTTTATACGTTTTCCGATAATACATTTCAGCGAAATGCTTGAATTTAAGAATCATTGGTTTAAAAATACTTCATTGATTTGGTGCGCCATTTATCAAAATGTTCTGGTCCAATATTTGTCATCACTAGAAGCACTTATACTAGTAGTAAATTTCAATCAATGTAAATGGTGTTATATTGGACTCGACATTAACGAAAACATATATTTCTTCATTTTAGTACGATGTTCTCTCAATAGCGATTGTTCAGACGTAACAGAGAGTTATTGTGATACATCAAGCTCTACCTGTAAATGCAATATTGGTTTAAAGGGACCGACGTGTGAAGAACAAAGTGAGTGAATATTAGTTTTTCAGTCATTACAAGTAGTGTTTGAACGCGTTTGTTTGAATATATTATTGGACATCGGAATAATTGACACTAATTTGAGATCACAAATATCATCTTTTTTGGTTTTACTCCTATTTTACAGTTGCATGTACTGAAAACAACAACTGTTCATCAGTGGGGAATTCGTATTGCGATACGTCGACATCCACATGTAAATGTACCCTAGGTTTGCAGGGAAAGGAATGCAATGAACAAAGTATGTATATTTATGAAAGGATAACACTAATAACACATTCATCGACAGAGACCTTTCTCTATGCTGTTTGATATTTCAAACTGTTTTATAAAAAATGTGTGTAATGCTTGATCCAAACGAAATCATATGACAATGTAATGAGTTGACGTTTATTGCACTTAGACGTATATTTATTATATTAAAGAATATAAAAATACTTGGTGATGACAGCCAAAATTTTGAGAACATTTCAAAGAATACCTTCCATTTATTGCAGTTTTTCTGCAATCAAGATAGCCAGTGTTCCAATGTCAATGCGAGTTATTGCGATGTTGCCAATTCAACATGTAAATGTCATCTAGGTCTTAGTGGAGAAACATGCCAAAACAATAGTAAGTATTTCATTAAGAGAAGTAAAATATTTATTCAAACATTGAATTCAAAACAAATCTTCCCCTTACATATCCAAATAAAATTCCTAAACAAAGTAAAATCTTTGATTAGTGATAAATGAATTGAAAAAAGTGTATTTTCACCAGGAAAGTTTAAATTAAAGCTGATGCTTCAGAAAGGTTAGCACTCCCATGTTTTAATAGACACACCGGAAGTGTGTGTAATCAAAAATGAAATTGGAACGTCAAATATTTCCACGGGTTAGCCGCTTCTTCGTCGTATACAAGTTTTATAGTTAGTCGAATGTAACGTAATAAAATTATTGTATGATCTTGAAGACTTTGCCTTTTAATGACAATCGCAATTGATTTAAACCCAAGTTTATGAGGAAGTCATTATTATTTTTATAATACTCAAAATTCAATGTATTTACATTTTACTTCAGTTGTATGCACGAATGACGGTCATTGTTCAGATGTGGCAAATAGTTATTGCAATGCATCAACATCTACATGCAAGTGTGTATTAGGACTGACAGGAAACAAATGTAGTGAGCAAAGTAAGAACATTTATATATTGAATTGGAAGTTGATTTTAAAGCCTTAACAGTCTTTGTTTATCTCAATACATCTGATGAAAAATATTAGGTTTATGAGAAAATAAGTTATTCTAAAACATTAAACAAATAATTTCTTTGGATATATCAATAATACTTTACTAGAAGATCGAAAAAATCTATAAACAAATGAATCGAAATTTAAAAATTAACAACTGTCGCGTAGCCAAGTTTGAATCTCTAGCTTTTCTACTTTCGAACAGAAGTTTATACGTTTTCCGATAATACATTTCAGCGAAATGCTTGAATTTAAGAATCATTGGTTTAAAAAATACGAATCATTGATTTGGTGCGCCATTTATCAAAATGTTCTGGTCCAATATTTGTCATCACTAGAAGCACTTATACTAGTAGTAAATTTCAATCAATGTAAATGGTGTTTATATTGGACTCGACATTAACGAAAACATATATTTCTTCATTTTAGTACGATGTTCTCTCAATAGCGATTGTTCAGACGTAACAGAGAGTTATTGTGATACATCAAGCTCTACCTGTAAATGCAATATTGGTTTAAAGGGACCGACGTGTGAAGAACAAAGTGAGTGAATATTAGTTTTTCAGTCATTACAAGTAGTGTTTGAACGCGTTTGTTTGAATATATTATTGGACATCGGAATAATTGACACTAATTTGAGATCACAAATATATCTTTTTGGTTTTACTCCTATTTTACAGTTGCATGTACTGAAAACAACAACTGTTCATCAGTGGGGAATTCGTATTGCGATACGTCGACATCCAATGTAAATGTACCCTAGGTTTGCAGGGAAAGGAATGCAATGAACAAAGTATGTATATTTATGAAAGGATAACACTAATAACACATTCATCGACAGAGACCTTTCTCTATGCTGTTTGATATTTCAAACTGTTTTATATAATAAAGTTGTGTAATGCTTGATCCAAACGAAATCATATGACAATGTAATGAGTTGACGTTTATTGCACTTAGACGTATAATTTATTATATTAAAGAATATAAAAATACTTGGTGATGACAGCCAAAATTTTGAGAACATTTCAAAGAATACCTTCCATTTATTGCAGTTTTCTGCAATCAAGATAGCCAGTGTTCCAATGTCAATGCGAGTTATTGCGATGTTGCCAATTCAACATGTAAATGTCATCTAGGTCTTAGTGGAGAAACATGCCAAAACAATAGTAAGTGTATTTCATTAAGAGAAGTAAATATATTTATTCAAACATTGAATTCAAAAACAAATCTTCCCCTTACATATCAAATAAAATTCCTAAACAAAGTAAAATCTTTGATTAGTGATAAATGAATTGAAAAAAAGTGTATTTTCACCAGGAAAGTTTAAATTAAAGCTGATGCTTCAGAAAGGTTAGCACTCCCATGTTTTAATAGACACACCGGAAGTGTGTGTAATCAAAATTGAAATTGGAACGTCAAATATTTCCACGGGTAGCCGCTTTCTTCGTCGTATACAATTTATAGTTAGTCGAATGTAACGTAATAAAATTATTGTATGACTCTTGAAGACTTTGCCTTTTAATGACAATCGCAATTGATTTAAACCCAAGTTTATGAGGAAGTCATTATTATTTTTTATAATACTCAAAATTCAATGTATTTACATTTTACTTCAGTTGTATGCACGAATGACGGTCATTGTTCAGATGTGGCAAATAGTTATTGCAATGCATCAACATCTACATGCAAGTGTGTATTAGGACTGACAGGAAACAAATGTAGTGAGCAAAGTAAGAAATTTATATATTGAATGGAAGTTGATTTTAAAGCCTTAACAGTCTTTGTTTATCTCAATACATTGATGAAAAATATTAGGTTTATGAGAAAAAGTTATTCTAAAACATTAAACAAATAATTTCTTTTGGGATATATCAATAATACTTTACTAGAAGATCGAAAAAATCTATAAACAAATGAATCGAAATTTAAAAATTAACAACTGTCGCGTAGCCAAGTTTGAATCTCTAGCTTTTTCTACTTTCGAACAGAAGTTTATACGTTTTCCGATAATACATTTCAGCGAAATGCTGAATTTAAGAATCTTGGTTTAAAAAATACTTCATTGATTTGGTGCGCCATTTATCAAATGTTCTGGTCCAATATTTGTCATCACTAGAAGCACTTATACTAGTAGTAAATTTCAATCAATGTAAATGGTGTTTATATTGGACTCGACATTAACGAAAACATATATTTCTTCATTTTAGTACGATGTTCTCTCAATAGCGATTGTTCAGACGTAACAGAGAGTTATTGTGATACATCAAGCTCTACCTGTAAATGCAATATTGGTTTAAAGGGACCGACGTGTGAAGAACAAAGTGAGTGAATATTAGTTTTTCAGTCATACAAGTAGTGTTTGAACGCGTTTGTTTGAATATATTATTGGACATCGGAATAATTGACACTATTTGAGATCACAAATATCATCTTTTTTGGTTTTACTCCTATTTACAGTTGCATGTACTGAAAACAACAACTGTTCATCAGTGGGGAATTCGTATTGCGATACGTCCGACATCCACATGTAAATGTACCCTAGGTTTGCAGGGAAAGGAATGCAATGAACAAAAGTATGTATATTTATGAAAGGAAACACTAATAACACATTCATCGACAGAGACCTTTCTCTATGCTGTTTGATATTTCAAAACTGTTTTATATAATAAAGTTGTGTAATGCTTGATCCAAACGAAATCATATGACAATGTAATGAGTTGACGTTTATTGCACTTAGACGTATAATTATTATATTAAAGAATATAAAATACTTGGTGATGACAGCCAAAATTTTGAGAACATTTCAAAAGAATACCTTCCATTGTATTGCAGTTTTCTGCAATCAAGATAGCCAGTGTTCCAATGTCAATGCGAGTTATTGCGATTGTTGCCAATTCAACATGTAAATGTCATCTAGGTCTTAGTGGAAGAAACATGCCAAAACAATAGTAAGTGTATTCATTAAGAGAAGTAAATATATTTATTCAAACATTGAATTCAAAAAACAAATCTTCCCCTTACATATCCAAATAAAATTCCTAAACAAAGTAAAATTTTGATAGTGATAAATGAATTGAAAAAAGTGTATTTTCACCAGGAAAGTTTAAATTAAAGCTGAGCTTCAGAAAGGTTAGCACTCCCATGTTTTAATAGACACACCGGAAGTGTGTGTAATCAAAATTGAAATTGGAACGTTCAAATATTTCCACGGGTTAGCCGCTTTCTTCGTCGTATACTTTATAGTTAGTCGAATGTAACGTAATAAAATTATTGTAGACTCTTGAAGACTTTGCCTTTTAATGACAATCGCAATTGATTTAAAACCCAAGTTATGAGGAAGTCATTATTATTTTTATAATACTCAAATTCAATGTATTTACATTTTACTTCAGTTGTATGCACGAATGACGGTTCATTGTTCAGATGTGGCAATAGTTATTGCAATGCATCAACATCTACATGCAAGTGTGTATTAGGACTGACAGGAAACAAATGTAGTGAGCAAAGTAAGAAAATTTATATATTGAATTGGAAGTTGATTTTAAAGCCTTAACAGTCTTGTTTATCTCAATACATCTGATGGAAAAATATTAGGTTATGAGAAAATAAGTTATTCTAAAAACATTAAACAAATAATTTCTTTGGGATATATCAATAATACTTTACTAGAAGATCGAAAAAATCTCATAAACAAATGAATCGAAATTTAAAAATTAACAACTGTCGCGTAGCCAAGTTTGAATCTCTAGCTTTTTCTATTTTCGAACAGAAGTTTATACGTTTTCTGTTAATACATTTCATCCAATGACTTGGTAATATATGTCGGTAGCGAAATGCTTGAATTTAAGAATCATTGGTTTAAGAAATACTTCATTGATTTGGTGCGCCATTTATCAAAATGTTCTGGTCCAATATTTGTCATCACTAGAAGCACTTATACTAGTAGTAAATTTCAATCAATGTAAATGGTGTTTATAGGACTCGACATTAACGAAAACATATATTCTTGATTTTAGTACGATGTTCTCTCAATAGCGATTGTTCAGACGTAACAGAGAGTTATTGTGATACATCAAGCTCTACCTGTAAATGCAATATTGGTTTAAAGGGACCGACGTGTGAAGAACAAAGTGAGAATATTAGTTTTTAAGTCATTACAAGTAGTGTTTGAACGCGTTTGTTTGAATACATTATTGGACATCGGAATAATTGACACTATTTGAGATCATAAATGTCATCTTTTTTGGTTTTACTCCTATTTTACAGTTGCATGTACTGAAAACAACAACTGTTCATCAGTGGGGAATTCGTATTGCGATACGTCGACATCCACATGTAAATGTACCCTAGGTTTGCAGGGAAAGGAATGCAATGAACAAAGTATGTATATTTATGAAATGATAACACTAAAACACATTCATCGACAGAGACCTTTCTCTATGCTGTTTGATTTTCAAACGTTTATTTAATGTAGCTTTGTAATGCTTGATCCAAACGAAAACATAGGACAATGTAATGAGTTGACGTTTATTGCACTAGACGTATAATTTATTATATTAAAGAATATAAAAATACTTGGTGATGACAGCCAAAATTTTGAGAACATTAACAAACAATACCTTCCATTATTGCAGTTTTCTGCAGTCAAGATAGCCAGTGTTCCAATGTCAATGCGAGTTATTGCGATGTTTCCAATTCAACATGTAAATGTCATCTAGGTCTTAGTGGAGAAACATGCCAAAACAATAGTAAGTGTATTTCATTAAGAGAAGTAAAAATATGTATTCGAACATGAATTAAAAAACAAATCTGCCCCTTACATATCCAAATAAAAATTCCTAAACAAAGTAAAAACTTGATTAGTGATAAATGAATTGAAAAAAGTGTTTTTACCAGGAAAGTTTAAATTAAAGCGGATGCTCCAAAGGGTTAGCACTCCCATGTTTTAATAGACACACCGGAAACGGTGTGTAATCAAATTGAAAATATTCCACGGGTAAGCCGCTTCCTTCGTCGTATACAGTTTTATAGTTAGTCGAATGTAACGTAATAAAATTATTGTATGACTCTTGAAGACTTTGCCTTTTAATGACAATGCAATTGATTTAAACCCAAGTTTATGAGAAGTCATTACGATTTTTTATAAACTCAAATTCAATGTATTTACATTTTACTTCAGTTGTATGCACGAATGACGGTCATTGTAGATGTGGCAAATAGTTATTGCAATGCATCAACATACATGCAAGTGTGTATTAGGACTGACAGGAAACAAATGTAGTGGGGAAAGTAGGAACATTTATATATTGAATAGGAAGTGGATTTTAAAGACTTAACAGTCTTTGTTTTGTCTAATACATGTGATAAAGATATTAGGTTTATGAGAAAATAAGTTATTCTAAAAACATTTACGAAATAATTTTTTTGGATATATCAATAATACTTTTACTAGAA